>PVHP010000250.1:0-174501 GCA_004024765.1 Zapus hudsonius
ACAGTGTGCTTGCTTGCTTCTGGAGGTGCTGTCTCTGTCTCTGCTTGGATCTGTGAAAGGGGGGCCAGCCTTAACTTCCTTAACTTCCCTTGGTTTGTTACTTCAATAAATATTTTCCTCCCCAAAATTGTGCCTGGTTTGGAGATTCATCCCAGCGGCATGTGGCTGACTACGACAGGGACATTTCATTCAAATCACTACACCCTAGTGTATTTTTTATTTTTTTAAGAAATGTACATTTTTACAGTTTATATTCGGTAATTCTGCTACCTGTGATTCTCAGGTGATCTGCTTTGTGCATGTCTGCTGCTTCTGGACAAGGGCAGCTGATGGCCTTAAGTGTTCTGTAGCTTTGGATTGTGAAGTCATATTTGCTTCAGATCTAGTTGTGGAATTCTTGGGATTAGGTTGAGAGTGACTCTCCAGAGACCCATTTCACTGACTTCTGTACAATTCAAAGGCACAGCCATTTTCATCTTTTAGTTTGGGGATTGCTAGACCACAGAGTTAGGAAGTTTGACCTAAGCTTGCTTGAGAGCAGACTATCCATTCTCGGGGCATCCTTCCCTCCTCCCCAAAACATAAAATCTAGCACTTTTCTAAGACTTACATAGGCAGCCATGGCTGTGAATATGGGCGATTCAGAGACTTCCTCTCCTTGGCTCCCTCCCCTTAGTGCAGGTCTTCTGGGTTGTATGTTTATGTGGTAGCTCTTCAATATCAGGTGAGGCTGAGATCTGTGCACTTTCTTGTTCATCTCTGTGCTCTTGCCATGGGTGTGGATGAAGAGATTAAGCTTTTCCAAATTCTGCCTGGATGTGCAAGGATGAACATAACTGTTGCTCTTAAGGATAATTGTGTTGGTCCACTTTACAACATTATAACAAAACACCCGAAATAATAAACTTAAAAATAAGAAAGGTTTATTTTGGCCCATGGTTTCAGAGGTTTCAGTCTATAGTCACTAGGCCCTATGCTTTAGGCCTGCAGCTGTACAGAGCACATCATTGTGGGAACAAGTGGAAGAGGAGGCAGGTTCAAGTCATGGTAACTTGGAAGTGAAGAGAGAGGAAGACCATACCAGTCCTGTTCCAGGGCATGTCCCTAGTGACTAAGGCTTCTCCTTAGGGCCCACCTACTAAGGAGTTACAGAGAGCTTAGAATAGCACCAAGCTGAGGCCCAAGCCTTTAATACACAGAGCTTTGGGGGACATTCCAGAGCTAAATAATAGCAATGATTATTTTTTTTAGAAATCTCTTATCTTAATGAATCGTGCCCTTGACCTTCTGTGATTGAAATGGTGTCATCTCACTCCTTTCAGGGAGCAACAGCAGACAATGTGGTAGAATCAAGAGAAGTCACTGGCATTTGTGGGAGGAAGCAGTGAAGACACTGAGTTTCCCCTTCACCCTGACTTTGGGGATCCTGAGGGACCTTATCCAGCCTTGTCCCCAGGTGAACCCCTTGGGTCTGCAGAGTAGCCCTCATGCTGGGTGCTTCTAGGAGCCTATGCTCCTTTCTGGTAACTGCCTGTCTCCAGGCAGCAGGCACATCTCCCCAGGTCCATTCCTGAGCAAGAAGCCTTCAGTGCTGTGCTAAAGAAGGGCTTCCCTCCCATTTCCATGTCACCCTCATTGGCTTCCTTTTCTCTCGTATGCCCTTCAGTGAGATAGATGGCACAGCACCCTTGTTACAGGAGAAGGGACTTAACTGTTCAGAATTAACTTTGTTAAATTGGATCCAACATGTCTGATCCTAGAAGAGTAGGCGGGGATAGATAGAAAATAAAACGTGAACGTATTACCACAGATGCCAGGGAGTGCAGAAGCTTAGGGGTCTTTTGTTGATATAAATATGTAGTAGTTTTAAAAATGCCTAACCGTGTTCCGTGACACTATTTCCATGTGACATTCAGGTAGCGCATGCAGGCTTTGTTCTGGTGATTTATACTAGAAGCCTGTAATAAAATGCAGCCTGAAATCATGCAGCTGGGTACCATTCATTTTTCTTTCATGGACAGTTCCAGAACTTAAAAAATTGCAGCCGGCCTGAGAAGCTCTCTCTCTCTCTCTCACCTGGCTGGGAAAGTTTCCCTCCTGGGTTTCTTCTGTATCATTGTCTAATGTGGAAGTTTCTAGGTGGGTCTTATGAGTACTAGAAAAGAGTTTCCTAGAAGTTGTGTGATTTTAGATGATTAATTAAAAAAAAAAAAAAAAAAAACAAGACCTTCCCATCTTGCGGCAGAATCAATTGAGAAGTTAGCATAGCAGTCAGATAGATGGAGGTGACATAGCACTTTCATTACTGATAAATGCTTGATTGATACATGCAACTTGATATGTAGCCAAATGTCTTCTAATTTGTGCCTCAGTTAACCTTAGCTCCCCAAACTGCAGGCCTTCTATTTGTAAGGAAGAGCCTGCTTCTGCCGCAAGATTGATTATCATGTGGCCAGAGATGCTGGAGGAGAATACCCACCTTGCGGCCCCTGCAGGCCTGGTTCTGAGGGCTTACATGAAGTCAGGCCACAGATTCTTGGTTCCTTTTCTCAAATCACTTGTCAGAAAAGTGACTCTTGAGTATCAGAAGGTCTGGTGTAGGGAGTAAGGTCCCTGGGGGCAAGGAAATGGAGGAGGCTTGAACTCTCCATGAGAGCATGCCCGGAGCTAGTGCGTCATGTAGCCCGCCCATGGATCACGTCTTAGAGGAAACGTGACAGGATTTTTTTGAGTGGATCTTGTGCACACCACAAGTACATAGCTGTGTGAGACTGGAATGCTATCAGTGGTCTGGTTGAGGTGGGCAATATTCTATGTCTTCAGTTTCATGTCTAGTTTTGAAGGGACAAAGGAGGAGTTTGTCGCTGCAGCTTCTGGGGGAATTTTCTCCCTCCACTCTTTAGAATCTTGGCAGAGTTAGGAAATCATTTTGCCTTGGCATCCCAGAGATGACAAACGTGGGCTTGGTGATTCTGGCAGAGTTAGGTGGTCGGGCTGGGCTCCTTGAAAGAGCATTCTGTTCCTCACAGCAGAGCGTCCATGCTGGTTAGCCTGTGCTTGCCAGCCCTCCAAGTCTGGGCACATCCTTGTAGTAAGGACTGGAACAGTAGGTAGAAATGAAAATGCAGTGTGTTCCCAGGAGCCTTAAAATATTCTGTCCCAAATTTTGATGCATGAATGTCCTTTCACAGGTACAGAAGCAAGAGTAATCAATCAGGGGTCTTTGTCACGCTCCACGGCTTCCTTCAGAGAGGAGGCAGACAGGCAGGAATCTGTGATTGTCAATAAGATTTTGAAGCTGCAGTGATATTTGCCAACTCATAAGCCATCCCAGTGAGCAAGGTCAGGGGCTCCAACCCCACTTGATAGGTGAGGCAACTGAGGGCTTGATTGATTTACCCAAGGACACGGGGAGGTCAGGAGCATAGCTAAAAATAGGAGTGAGAATTGCCTAGTTTCCATTCTTAGCATGAAGCACCACACTGTGTCTCCTTCTGCAGTATTACTAATTGTTCATTTCCAACAAAACATAACGGGATTTTTTCATTATAGCTTTTTGTAAGCCTTTAAAACGCCTGTAGTCATTCATAACCTTTGTTTACTTATCACAGCCAGCTAGGTGGCTTTTTTGCCTTAGTTCTTATTTATTCTCTTCCATTCTTACATCTATGCAGAGAAATTCATGTATATTAAAGCACTTCCTAAACTCTCAAGTGGCATATAAGTTTTATTTGATATTATTATAATATCATATTTTTAACTTTGCATCATTAAAATAAAAGCACATACTTCCATCTTCTAGTGACCAGTAGGCTGGGTGGGAGGGAGGAAGTAAACACAATACTCTCCTGAAATAACTTAGATGGCTTGTGTTCACAATAGCCCGAGTGATAGTTAAAATTTTTGATCCTACATGGCTTCAGAAAAGCACAGATATGCATGTATATTTACACAGTGCAGCAACACAATGGAAGTATTAATAGAAAATAAGACACACCTAATTGGAGGAAGCTAAAAATATTTTCTACTAGAAAAGATATGACTAGAGGAAGTTATTTTCCTACTATGTGAAAGTCCAGTTTTTCCTTGCATCTTCTGGTGTGTGTGTGTGTGTGTGTGTGTGTGTGTGTGTGTGTGTAAGATTTTTATACTTCTATGTAGGTACTGTAGAATTCTTTGTTCACAATATATTATTCCATTTTGCACCATGCTTCATTCCTAATATGTTTGCTAACATGATTGACTCTGTGGCATAGGAAGGTCAGGTAGATACAGCTGATGTATAAAATGCTTTCTTTACAGCAACAGTCAATGGAAGCTTCAGGTGCCCCCTTGGACTACAAGTTACATCAGGTTCAACAGTTCTTCCTCCTCCTGTTCTGCGTCCCCCTTTCTTTGTTTTGTGTGGGAAGCTTGTAACATCTCACCATCCTCTCAGGCAGGAGAATGATCCACTCCTTACTCCTTTCCCTACATCTTTATTTCCAAAGCATTCAAATGTATAGAAAAGTTGAAACAAGGGGGCTGGAGAGATGGCTCAGCAGTTGAGCTTGTTAGCAAAGCTTGAGGGCCCAGGTTCAATTCTCCATGCCCACTAAAACCAGATGCACAAAATGGTGCAAGCATCTGGACTTCATTTGCAGTGGTAGGAGACCCTGATGTACTCATATTAATTTTCTCTCTCTCAAATAAATAAATAATATTTTTAAACAGTTGCAATGGCAGTGCAGTGAATCTCCACCCTGCACCTATTTTGTTAGTTTATTTGGATGAATTGTTTGAGGGCCAGTTATAGACAGCATAGCATTTTACCTATAAATGTGTTAGCATGGGAACGAAGACACTCTCATATATATATATATATTCCTGTCTAATAGTCACACCCAGGAAGTCAAACACTGATACAGTATTATCATCTGACACAGTTCATCTTCAAATTTATCCCATGTTTTCCTCCCAACACCAGACCCTGCTGAAGATTATGCATCACATTTGGTTGTCTTATTTCTGTAATCTTGTTTTGTTCTTTTTCTCTCTGTCTCACCTCTTCATGCTTCACTTTCTCTTCCTTTACTCTTTTCCCTTTCTTTAACGAATTGACATTTATTTAACTGCCCAGGCATGGTATTTTTATTATATACACTAGAAGATAACAACTCATAGGTTTTATTGCCTTTCAGAAGTTCTCCACCCCTTCCTTCTCTTTTCTGGGGTTCCCTTAAATGTGCATGGTGTTGTGGCGTGCCACGAGGCTGATGCTGGAAGAGTGCTGCCTCCCTGTTTGATGCATAGAATTAAAGATAGTGTTGTTCTGTTCTCTGTCTTCAAAAAATCCTTGTCCTGATAGACCCGTACCAAGACTTGTTTCTTGGGACATTGCTGGACTGATGGACATGGCAGGTGCAGTTTTTCGAGAGAAAAGCACATGTGTCCAAGCATGTGCTTCTCTTACTCACAGACTTTATTCCACCAAATTCCTTCTCCATACAAAAATGAAGACCTAGCTGCATTTTTAACTTATGGCTTTGATGGCTGAAGCCAATTGTTTCTGTTCTCAGCAGCAGTCAGATCTTTCAGCTCAATACTAGTCTTGTATGTATAGAAGAAAGTTAATCTCGCCCTGGATCATCAGAGCATCTCACTCATAAAGTTGAGGTTTCTGATAACTTCTCTGATGGTACTGGAGCTCTCAGGGGTGTGGGCTAGTCTGTCACCCTATACCATCAAGTCTCTAGATGTAGAGCCCCACTTAGAATCTTAGAACACGTCAGAAAAGAACTTGGCAATTTCGAAATGGGAACGAGTCCAAAAGGAAAAAAAAAATTACACATTCTAGCTATTTCTCTATTTAGGTAATTTATTTTTCCAAACATTTTTACTTATTTATTTGTAAGCAGAAAGAGAAAGAGAGAGAGTCAGAAAATGGATGGGTGCACCAGGGCCTCTTGCCACTGCATACAAACTTACTGATACATGTGACACTTTTGTGCATCTAGCTTTACATGGTCACTGGGGAATGGAACCCCAGGCCAGCAGTCTTTACAAGCAAGTGCCTGTAACTGCTGAACCATCCCCCAAGCCCTTTTAGGGAAATTTTTTAACAAAAAGTTTTAAATTATGAACATGAGAAAGGTGTATATTCAGAGATTAAGTTAGGAGAAATCTTTCTGCATTAAGAATCCTGGCCCCACCCCAATGTTTGTCAAAAAGAACAATGGTTTTTGGTTTGCTTGGTTGACTGGTTCTGTTTTTCCCTCTTGATTGCTATATCTGCTTGTGCCCTCATACATCTTTTCTCCATCTATCACTGTATTTCAAAAGTAGCTCCTATCTTAGAAGACAGGAAGTCACGTGCATAGCCACAGTGAGGAGGGGGTTATAACAACTATTCTGCTTGTTGGAAGTTCATTCCTTTCACCTGAGAAATGGGAGCTTTTCCAGCCACAAGTGAGAATACAGTGTTATACAGGAAAATTGAGCTTCACTATAAAACAAAATGAAGCAGTATGAGCTTCCTGATGCATTAAGAAATATGGCCTCTGTTCCTCTGGAGATGGCACAGTAATTATCTCAAAAGGTGTTGGTTATCATTTAAAGGGGAAATATTATGTTGACATAACACATAATTTTAGCATCTGTTATGCCTTTCCTTGGATTGTAAATCCAGACTAATGGATCTGTTTAGGCCTTTTCTCATTAGATTCCCTGGCGTCCTTGAAAAGTTTGCAAATGAAGAATTCACCCGAGGTGCACATTTTGCATTTAGTAACACGATTCTGAAACTAATATTACTAAATGTCTACCAGGGTGGAGTTCTTTTATTTGATTTATGGGATAGTCCTGCAAAATCAGGAGTCTTCCCTTAGCAGATGTGGAAGCTGAAACCTGGAGAATTTAGCTAATTTATACAAGGTCACATGGCTAATTAGTAAAAGGAATAGGATTTAATATGCTGTCTCTTGCAAATAAATAAATAAAATATTTTTTTAAATTTACCAAAAAGGCTGGAGAGATGGGTCAACAGTTAGAGGCACTTGCTTGCAGATCCTGCTGGCCTGGTGTTCAATTCCCTAGCACCCATGTAAAGCCAGATGCAGTGTACAAAGTGGCACATGCTTCTGGAGTATGTTTCCTGTAGTGGCAAGAGTCCCTGGTGTCTGGGTTCACGCTCTTTCTCTCTCAAATAAATAAAAATTAAAATTTATAAAAAGGGAATGAGATTCCAGTCTTTCAGACTCAGTTGTGCCCCAATTCAAGTGTTGGTAAAAGGCTGTTTGGGGACCAGGTTAATGGCCACTGGGTGATAGCAGATTGGAAAGTGCTCGGTGTTGAGGAACAAGAGGAGAGCAGTTAACCTGTTCTTTCAGTCTTGTGTTTACCAGCGGCCTGCCACTCTGTACCTCCCCATCTAGCCTGGCTAACTGCCAAGCACGAGATTACAAAAGCAAATGACACTAACAGGTCTGTTTTGAGTAAGAGCTCTGTTTACCCACCTTGGAGGCAGGTGCATAGCCGACTCAGGCCAAACACTTTGGGTCCTTTTCTTGTACTGCCAGGGATTAATGTCAGGCCTTCATATTCCTGTAAGCCATGGAACAGCGGGAGGGATTGCTCCAGTGCCCACAGGCAGGATGTGGCAGGCTGCAGGTGGTGAGGGGGACACTGACTGGGGGCCACATGCACTTGCCAGTAAGAGTATGGATTCCCAGAAGTAAAACATGGGGCTCTAGCTCTTTAGACCAAGCAAGTATTCTTATCCTTGATCTTGACCACCTCAAGGTCCAGAAGCACAAAAAGACCAGAAATAAGGGAGCCATGGAGTCAGACAGCAGACCCTGCCAGTGCTCCTTGACCCCTGCGTGAAAGAGAAACGAGAGCATTTACCTCCTTTTCCTATGTTTAGACATAAAGAACATGTGATTTCTCATTTAACATGTGCATAAAACCAATACTTTGATGGTTAAAGTCTACTTTAAAGTTATTTTAAAGTAAAAAATTGTTAAAAATTATTTTAACAGGCTGACTGGTTTTAGCAAGCACAGTTATTATAGCACAAGAGATTTTGTATTTATTTTGGGGGAGATAAAAGTGCTCAATGGTGAAAAGTGTAGTTGTGAGGAAGTGGGGAACCACTTTCTCTAGGTAATGAAAATTTATCGGGTGACAACTTGCTTTGAATACGAATCAGAGAGAGTTCATGCTTGGAAACAAATTTATGGTGAGCAATAAGAAAAAGGCCCACTTTACTGCCTTATTTTTACTTAATAAATTTTAATTACTTTCTTTCGATAAATTAAAACATTTCTCATGCTGTCTCCTAATTATCAGATTTGTCATCTATAGCATAAATTTCATAGAGTAACTGCCATTTGGAAAACATCACCTTCCAGTCTTTGTTCGAATGCTTCAAGAGCTAGATTTTCAGTGGAGGTGTCTTGCCATGTCACCTGACTCTCTAATGCGCACTGGACTGTGACTATTGTAGCCTGTGGGCTTACTTAGCAAGTGAAGGCAGAGGGGGAAGGACAGGAATGGTAGGAGCTGCAGACTATTTTGAAAGACATGAGGTTTTATTCCCTTGAAGTACACCCAAAATAGTTTATAGTATAGGTCCTGGAGACTAGCTTTCATGAATATATATATATATATATATATATATATATATATATATATATATGTATTTGTAATTAGTACAAGTTTAATACATTAAAGTGCTCAAATCCTAGAGAATGTTTTATTGACTTGAGTAGGTGAAAGAATCTTTATTCTGTCAATTTGCTTAGCAAACTCTTTCCTGGTATGGATTCCAAGTTCATTTCAATCCAGGTTGAGTTATCACAAGAGTTCCTTATGACTTAGTCGTGTTTCTTCACTCCTGGATTCCAGTGTGTGGAAAAGGAGCCCATCGAATTTGCCATTCTATGTTGACCAGACAGACTTGGGACTGACAGCATTTTATTGACTGTATTTATTTATTAAAAGAAAACCCACAGAAATTGACATGAAAATGTGTGTACTTGGCAGGCCAGTTGTTGCCCACACGTTCTCAGATCCATATCACTGGGTTTCCCTGCTCCTCCTGACGTAGGTCCAATGCCCGGTGCCAGCTGGCTCCTGGCTTGGTTCGGCTGACAGGATCCTCTGAAGAGAACAGGTGGGAAGAAGGAAACAACAGGCAGTTCTCTTTGCTTCTCTGCCTCCATAGACATCTGTGGTGGTTGGTCTTACCTGTGGCTCCAGCTCCTAGGAGACAGATCCACTGCATTCCCAGCATTCTCTGGTGGCCCTGGGATAGGGGTGGCTTCCTGCTGTGAGGAGTCCCGCCCCATGCCTCCCTGTGTCGTCTGTGACCTCTTCTGCCCTCTGTCATCTGTGTAATCAAGTCTCCATACTAAATGTGTTCTGTTTTGCATATTAACAGTGCTCTCTTTTTCCTGACATATATTCTGAAACACTTTTGCTTTTATTTCATAGCTTATAGTCTTGGGGTGCAGATAAAGGAAATGTTAAATTATTCATTACTTCAGTTGATGTTTAATCAGCCTGGTATTATATTTAGGTGATGGAATCAAAGAAGATCAAGGCAGAATGACTTGATTGTCCCCAAAGAGCTCAGATTAGGAGGGGACAGTGCTTTCCCCAGGGGCTATGGGAACCGAAGCAGTGGGGAAGTCACCAAGGAGATGAAATCTAAGAATCCTGCCAGATGCCTAGACCTTGCTCAAGCATATTAGGAAGGGTGTTTCAGCAGAAACAACTGTTTGTACAAAAGTGCATCTTAGCTGTCTGCATGAAAGTGTTCAGTTGGGGTAGTGAAGGAAGAGAAAGATAGAAGGAAGTTCACTGTATCATGATGGGCTCTGAAGACTCCCTAAGTACACACAGCCTTCTTCATTTCTGTAACCAGGAGCAGTGAAGCGGGACTCAAGCAGAGAAGTACATGAGCAGACTGATCTCACAAAAGCAACACCTGAAGGCCAGTGGAGGAGACTCTAGGGGCAGGGAGCCTCTGGCCTGGTGGTAGGGGCAGAAGCCCTGTTGAGAGGGAGTGGGGTTTGACTGGCCTGGGAATTACCAGAGGATCTAGGGAGGAAGGCAGAGCAAGTTACTTGGTGATTATACTGGATGTGTCTGGAGGTGCAGTAAATGAACATCTGTTGTACTCAGAGAGCAGAAGAACTTGTTCTGTTAGGCTCGTTGAATTTCAAAACTAGAAGACTGGTTCTCCAATTGGGGTCACAGTCTCTCTTCGGAGCTTTTAGGGGTATTTTTGGTTGGTGTGTGCTGCCCTATGTACTGGGTGAATCTTAGGTTACAAACACCTTGTGGTCATCACACTATTCGTGTTTTACACGCAAATCAAATCAGTGATTCTTGTAAAAACCATTCACTACTCATTTTCCTTGTACCACCCACATTCCTGATTGACATTTCCAGACCATAAAAGACCCACACTCTTATAATTTGATGACTGTCCTCTGCATGTTTAACGCATCTCTTACTCTGTTTGTCATAGCTTTTTTCTGATGAAAAAATGAATTGGCCTTCCAGTTGATAAGATCATGTTATGAATACTTGTGTCAGAATCCAGCAATGGAACATTCTCTGCTAATTGAGGAAAGCTGCAGGTTTACTATCACCACACCCTCAATGTGCCAGAGACTTTGTATGGAGTGTTTTAGAAAATTTATAGAAAATAGTGCCTGTGTTCTGGGAGCTTAGCATTTGAAACAGACTTGTAGAGGTAGAATCTGCTAAGAATTAAAACACCAGGGGCAGTATCTGCCTTCAATAATCTGTAACAGAAGTTGGCTTGAGGTGTTGCTCTGGAGCTATGGGCAGGTGTTGTTAGTCAGAAGAGCTAAAACTAACACATCTTACTCTTTGATGATTCAGGATTGAGGGAAGTGGTTGAGAGCCTGAGTTCTGGAGTCTAACTCCCTTGCTCTGCTTCTTACAGTATCATCTGAACCAAATGACTTGATCTTGGTGCCTTTCTGTTATTTATAAGAGGAAGATCTACCCTCCAGTTGCTAGGAGGCCTCCTGACACCCCAGCACTGCACAGTTAATACTTACTGTAGATGATGCACAATGCCAGAGGGAAATCGCTTGAAGGCTCAGCTGGCTGAGAAAGGTGTGTGTGTGTGTGTGTGTGTGTGTGTGTGTGTGTGTGTGTGTGTGTGTGTGTGTGTGCATGTGTATGTGTGTATGTGCATGTGTATGTGTGTGTGTACACTAAGGAATATTGACTCTTCTACTCAAAAGCTGATAGGGTTAACCCTATGCCCCTTTGTAGTTTTAATTAGAAAATTATGGAAAATAATCTGTGGGACTTCTGAGTTTTTCAAGTTACCCCTTTGATTACAGCATGCTTGGGTGGGTGTCACTTAGAATATTTTCAGAAACAAGTTAAAGGCCAGTGGTTGGCAGGTAACACTTAGAAGGAGACTCTCTGAAACGCCACCCCCACCCCAATATCCATCACCTTCCTCATCTGTGTTCAGCAGCACATGAATAGAACACCACTCCTCAGGTTCTGTATCCGGTGCCAGGAATGCAAGGATGAGCTGACTGCTCCCATTCTCCTGAGACTTAGGAGTGTGTGGAATGGGATGGAGGTAAGAGCAGGTACATGTGAAGAGGATGCAGGCTCCACAGTTTTATTGTGGGGAAGAGAGGCAGGGAGAGCCAAAAGACCTTCAGGTTTGTACAGGGGACTTGGGCCATGGAGGGGGATGGGATAGTAGGAGATAAGATAGAAGATATAGCCAGTAATTAGAACAAGTCAGCTTAACTTTTATCATGGGGTCATTGGGGACTATTGAAGGACATTAGGCAATAAAATGCCATAAGACACATTTTAAAAAATATTTTTGCTCAATGGGTGTGGTGGTGGTACACATCTTTCATCCCAGCACTCAGGAGGCAGAGGTAGGAGGATCACCATGAGTTGGAGGCCAGCCTAGGACTAAAGAGTGAGTTCCAGGTCAGCCTGGGCTAGAATGAGACCCTGCCTTGAAAAACAAAACAAAAATATTTGTCAGCTACTGCAAATAAAAAGAGAGAAGAGAGAGGGGGAGGGAGGGAGAGAATGGTTGTGTGCCAAGGCCTCCAGCTGCTGTAAAAAAAACTCCAGATGCAAGCATTACTATGCATCTGGCTTTACATGGGTACTGCAGAATTGAACCTGGTCTTTAGGCTTTGCAGGCAAATGCCTTAACCTCTGAGTCATCTCTCCAACCCCCACAAGACACAGTTTTAGCAGGGTCACCCTGGAGTCCTCTGTGAAAAGCATGATGGAAATGCTCACAGTTTGGTGCCATTTCCACATGGGATGAGGGAGGGATAGAGTCTTATTTATCTCTGTGTCCCTGATGTTTAGTACATTATAGACATTCAGGAAATATTTGGAAATGAAGAGAGCTCTAGTCGAATTTTCTAATTCTACCTCCCATCCTCAGAACATGCTGACCTGGCCCTCCATCTGTCACAAGCAGCTTGACTAAGATCATAATAAATTCTCTTTTCTTGGCATTCTTTTAACTGGCACTCTGTTTACTAGCCCCTCTGTGCAACTGTACTGTGGTCATGATTGATGCTTATAATTCTGACCCTGAAGTACTTCAAGCCTCCTAAATCATCAAAAAAAGATTAAAGTATATTCAACAGCACTATAATGTTTGTGTGTTTTACTGCATTCTTATTCTTTGGAAATTGATGGTTTATCAAGTGCCTGGTGCTTGTATGTACTTGGACACAGTGAGAGTTTGTGATCACCCACGATGCCAGGATCAGGCAGCTTACTAGGTATGCATGCTTAGAGCAGGATGACCTGAGTTCTCTTCATGCCAAGGAGCAAGAAGTAGGATTGATTTCAAAGGGACCGATTAGGACAAAGGGTCAAAACGTGGGAATGCAGAGGAGAGTATGAGCAAGACTGGTGCAGACCAGAGAGGCAGGCAACACAAGCATGAGTATCCGTGTTTGGACAGTCCAGGAAGAGCACAGCTTGGCCACCTGTGTGCCTTAGCCCCAGTTACTGGGCCCAGATGGGACAGGACTCTCCACCAGCTATGTTTGCATCACAGCAACAATGTCAAACACTAGAAAATGAACACCTCAATAATTCAAGCACTGTGGTCCTCGTGGATGTCTTTTCTCGAAAACCATCATGGCTACAATATTATTATAGACCCGGCAGGAAGAACTCAGAGTAGAAGCTGGAGATGACTCCATTAATAACCTGGATTCTCAGAAAGAAGGGTGTAATATACGGGGCAGAGCTATTGTGTTTCCTTCATGTTTGGTCATACAACTCACTTTGAAGTCTGTTCACATAATCAATATGCAGAGCACCAGTCCCTGAACTACAGGATTTCTGTTTATCTCCCAGACAAGTATGTGTGGGCTTCAGAGCTGGCTTCATAGCTTGCTACCTTGGGCACCTTGAGCAAGTGTCATAGTCTCTTTGCATCATAGGTTTTTTTTTTAATACATTGGAATAATGCTAATTCCTTCTGTGGTAGTGTATGTCCCCCAATAGATTCAGTTTTGTTAAAGTTTGTAACCTGAAAGATATGTCACTGTGGGTGGATCCTAGAGTTCAGCCCTAAGGTGTTTCTGGGGGCATATCTGGAATTCCAGCCCAAGGTATTCAAAGAACAGTTTGAGCTTGACCCGAAAGTTCCTGAGGTTTGGCTGCCTGAGAGTGTGCTTGCTTTTGGAGATGCTGGTGGTGGTTTGTCTCTCTGCCTGGATCTTTAAACTTCAAATAAACCCCTTCTGCCTCCCATACACTGTGCCTGGTTTGGAGGTTCATCCCAGCTGCATGAGCTGTCTTCAGTACCTTCTTTACAGTATTGTTGTAAAGGCTAAAAGAAAATAGCTGTAAAAAAAATGACTCATTGGAAAGCCTTACCTATACTGGTAGATACAAATACTGTCATATATGTTATACATCATATGCAAATGCTGGGTCTGCTAAAGAACATCATGAACTGTCATAAAATGCAGAACTGTCTCACCCACAATCTCCCCAGAGTAGAGTGGGGAGAGAATTGTCACTGGGTCCCTGTGATAAGGGGAGGTGTCCAGCTGTTCAGCCACTCTGCCTCACATGGATTCTGACGAGCTCCTGGTTCTGCTTGCAGAGGGAGTGAACAAAGGTTTATTCCATCTAGTAACTGCTCTCCTGAGGCCCTCTGAAACACTGTTAAGTGATGCTAAGTGTTAGGGGAAGGGTCCCTGATGTGGCAATTCATTAAATGCCCAGTGGGGAATTTTTTTTTTTCATTTAATCTTTCTGACTGAGACTCAGCTTGGAAAGCAGTTCCCCACCCGGAGAACCAGAGATAATGCCTGTATTCAGAGAAGATGCCAATGTAGGGGAGAAGTGTCTGTTGGGCTTATGGTTCTGAGACGCTTGTTGCTGTTTCCACAGGTTCTCAACAGGAGGTGTGTGGAAGCCGCCGTGATGACAGGTCTGGCCCTGAACTGCCACATAAACAAGAAGTCCTTGTTTGACAGGAAGCACTACTTCTACGCAGACCTTCCTGTAAGTGTGCCCTGTGGTCCACCAGAAAGTTCTCAGCACTGGGCCAGGCCTGCCTTGGGGGTTTGCAAGCCAGGGAGGGAGGGGAAGCAGATGAGATGCACATTTTCAATCAGTGCTCTGTCCACCGCAGCGGGAGGCTCTGCCTGCCCTGATGAAGGCAGGTGCCTCCAATGTTTACTAGATTGGATACAATTGTCCTGATTGCTGACTCTGGGCTTAGCCTCATGCTTCCGGTGGCTAGCTCATAATTGAGCAGGGACCAAGAGAAGCCAGTGTTGTCAGGCTCAGCCCAGCCGGGTGTTTGGTACTAATTACCTATTAGGACAAAGGCTAGCCCTGTGGCTGATACAACCGTTGGAGTCCACTGTTGCTAGTCAGCCCTGTGAGAACATCTCTCCTTGGAGTTCCCACTGAGGCCAGCTCTTCTGCAATCATTTCTGTCATCTCTGAAGGAGCGAGTAAGTGGTCAGTGGTATGCGGAAACACGAACCAGAAATTCACAGCCAACTCAGTATTTACCTGCTTTTTTCTTAAAATTAGAAAGTTTCCTTCTTTACATGGTACCAGGGTGAATGAGTCAGTTTTTCATAATGTTGAGCTGGAACAAAACTGAAATGTTGAATGGGCTCTGAAAATAATGTGTGTCCTTCGATCAGCAACTCTTAACAGTTAAGTGACTCTCTTTAGCTGTAGAAAAACAGTGATGGTCTCGCAGCTGTGGTGGCCTTAGGCACTTTGTGATTTGACTCGGTCACTGGTATTTCTGAGGCAGTGAAAGTTTAACCCTCCCTCCTAGCTGGTCTGGAGACTCTGGGGATTGACTACCTGAGTTCCTATGCCAGCCTGGAGACTTCTGACATCTGTGTGTGGCTTTGACTAAGACCCTGACTCACTCTGCCTTGTGCTACTTCACAGGGGTGTGGTGGGACTGAGTGTCACGTGCCTAGGAGTGTCCAGACTCTGAGCATGCTGCCACCAATCTAGCCTTATTCCTGTTCTTCTCCAGGTCTCTGCACTGACCTGCCTTTTTCTTACTGAGTGTTAACATGTGGGTGCTGGAGAGTAATTCTTCCTTTCCTTCTGGAAGGAGCGTGGGAGCCTCTGCAACACCCATCAGGACTTTAACACCACACCTTCCTTAGCAGAGTCTGAGCGTCGCAGTATGCTCTGGCTAGAGGAGCAAGGGAAGTTGGCCAGGGAAGGCAGCACCATGATTGCCTAGCTAAAAGAGCAGACCCAAAACAGGCTACAATGTCGCCGTGGCAGTTGCTGTCACCTGTATCACAAGTAGATGGCCAATGCTTAGCCAGCACTCTAATAAGGAGGCTCTGTCAGGAGCCCAGTAATGAGATGCAGAGTTTAGGCTAATGAGCTAAATGAAAACAATAAATTCTTCTCTTAGGGGCCCCTGACAGTGAGAGTATTGTTATTCCCAAAAATGGCACTTCAGTAAGGAAGATGGGATTTGTGTTGCTAATTGCATCATTATTGGAGGCAAGGGGCTTTGGGCCAGGGTAATGGGAAAAGCCAGAAAAATCCAGACTAAATCATGGCAGCAGTGCAGGAACTCTTTTTTTTTTTTTTTCTTGCTGTTTTTGGTTTGCCTTCTTGTTTGTTTCAAATAAGCCTGTATGGAGGGAACTAAAAGATAGGGAAGCAGATCTCAGCTTTTGGTTCTGGACTAAGGACTTTGTAAGCAACCATATTTGTTTGAGCACAGGCTGGCTACCAGATTACCCAGCAGAGGCTCCCGATTGCTGTCCATGGGAGCTTGACTTACAGCGTGTGCACAGGGAAGAAGTGGAGTCAGATGGCCACCAAGACCGTGAGGATCAAGCAGATCCAGCTGGAGCAAGACAGCGGCAAGAGCCTCCACGACAACCTGAGGGCCCAGACACTCATTGACTTGAACCGGGCAGGTAGGCCTGGCTTGTCCGCCCTACTTCTCCTTCCTGCTGCAGCTGCTCTTGGCTTTAGGCATCTCTCTTCCTGTCTAGACTTTTCCCAAACCACCTGAGAAAGCAGGCAGAGGATAGGAGCCTGACAGACGGATCAAAATATCCGAGTTGGGATTGGCAGAGCTGATGAGAGAGCACGACCTGAACTGTGCTCGCTGCTGGGCTTGTCAATTACTCACTCCAGACATCAGACAGACTTGTTCACCTCCTCAAGGCCCGCTGTGTCATCTTAAGCAGATGTTAAAAGAAATGGACCAGAGTTAAAAGTCAAAATCTGTGGGGGTGGGTAATTTCAAGGCAGAAATCACTTTGAGGGTCCTGCAGTAATACCAGATTTTCCTAAGATTTCTGTCTAATTTCTCAGCTGGTGAGGCTACCAGGCCTCCGAGTCATGCTGAGCTGCCTCTCTTTGGTAGGCGTGGGCCTTCTGGAGGTGGTCCTGGAGCCAGACTTGTGCTGTGGAGAAGAGGCAGCCATGGCTGTCAGGGAGCTACAGCTGATCCTCCAAGCCCTGGGAACCAGCCAAGCAAATATGGCAGGTAGGAGCAGCATGACTGTCCCCTCTGGGCCTTCTCTGCTTCCTGAGTCTCTTCAATGGTGATTAGTCACAGCCTGTAGTTAGCTTTTGCTCTTGTTCCCCACCCCCCATCTTAGATGTTTCCCTGTGCTCTTCTCTGAGCCCCAATCCCTAAATAAACACATGGCGGTCAGTATACTATGTCTAAGAATGGGAGCATAGGGGTCAGATGCCTTCTCCCATCTTCTCACATCAAAACTGTGAGGACCTTTAGAATGTGATCAGCTTAATCATTCTCAGGAGGAGGACATTGTTCATCCAGAATCATTCTTCCCGAACTCGGGAGGCAGAGGTAGGAGGATCTTTGTGAGTTTGAGGCCAGCCTGAGACTACATAGTGAATTCCAGGTCAGCCTGGGCTAGAGTGAGACCCTACCTTGAAAAACAAACAAGCAAAAAGATTAATTCTTCATTTGTGAGTTCTATATGTATAGCTAATTGCTACTTTGTGGGGATATGGTTTTTTCTTTTCTTGTAAAATCTTCATCATAAAATAATTGAACCACTCTGATTTAGTTATTACACACCTTCTAATGTGCCAAATATCATACTATACCCATACACTTGTATGACTAAAATAAGCAAGGGCTGGAGAAATGGCTCAGTGGTTAAGTGTGTTTCCTGCACAAGCATGAATGCCTGAGGGGGCCTGAGACTACCCAAGTTCAAATCTCCAGATCCCACATAGAAAAGCTGGGCATGGCTCCCTCAGGGGAGCAGAGCCCCAAGAGTCTTCAGAACCCCACAAGCTCCAGAAATAGTAAAAGGACATTCTGGCCCAAAACAAGACCAGGCAGAAGAGCCATGCAGAGGTTCACCCGACATCCTACTCCAGCCTCAACAGGCAAGTGACCCCTCTTCAAACACATGCACACACCACACCACACATACCACATTACACACACAAGCAAAACTAATAAATAAATAATCCTTAAAAATAATAACTAAAAAATTAGAAAAGAATTTTCCCCCATGTTGTGCTAAAGTGAAATAATTAGTTATAAACTATGATTACACAGGGCTGAGAATATAGCTAGCTCAGTGACAGAGTGCTTGCTTAGCATGTGTTCAACTACCAGCATAAAAAGAAAAAAAAAATTACATCAAGCTACTTTATCCTGAGATAAAATGTACAGGGAAACTCAAAGAAACGCTTACTCTTGGGAAAGCAAACAGTGCCTGTCTCCACATTGATAGAAAGATCACAGGTTTGGAATATGATCAAAGTACATTTTATACACATATGAAACTTCCATAATGAAACACGTTATTTTTTTTTAAATCACATTTGGTTAAGTTCTGTGTCTTTATGGCTCTCTTCATTTGGCCTCTTCCCAGTGTTCCTTTACCCTCCCAGAAGTCTAATTGCTAATCTCCCCCATGGTTCCCCCCTCCTTCCTGTTCCCAGAGCCCTCCCTGACAGAGCACACTAGCACAGAGGAGCGTGCAGTAAAGACCACTGATGGTGTTCCTCTCCCTGCTAGCTCACCCTTACCTTGCCACATCATGTACTTGCATGTCACAAGGGCCTTTGGGATTTTCAATGTCACATTTGGCACAAAGGACATCTTACAAGCAGCCAGTGGCAACATGAGAGCCATGGTTCAAGTTGAGCCTGAAGACCAAGCTTTCTCATTGCAATCATTTTCTGGAAAGTAAAGCCTGGAGAGCCCTGTGAGCTTGCAGACCTGAAGGTTAGCCATCTACAGCTTCCTTTATAGAAATGAGACACTTTCCATTTCTTTTAAACACAAGCCCAGCATCTTTCCTTCTAGCACAGTACCGAGTGGCTTGGGTTGTTCTAAAGTGCTAAGAGCTTCCCAGAGTCTTCAGGAGTCCAGCTTCTTCTCATCGTCTCAGCCTAAGTGCATTTGCTCATGTCTGTCCTACCACCACAGGGCCACCGTGTCAGCACTGGAGACTACAGCCTGGAACAGAGGGCCACCAAAAGAGGTGCCTCGGAAGGCTGGTGGACTTGATGCTTTGGGAATGAAACATGAAAGGTTCTGGGCTGCCATTTAGTGAGTCCTGGTAGTGTTGCTAATGAACCCAGGCCTTCATGGCCCAGGTTCCGAGTCATTTCCTTGTCAGTGGACAGCATGTCACCACTGTTGAAGAGATCTTCAAAGCAGTGAGTTGAGCTTAATTGAATATGTATTAAAGTAGACCTACTAAGTGCTTCAACAATAGTAATTTCAGTTGAAATGTTTAGTATATGTTCATGGAAAGTTGTTTTATCATGTCATTCAAACATTCTAAAATTGCAAGGATATAACAGCTTCTGCCTGTTTACAAGCGGGACATTGAGGCTCATATGGTCAGGTTAGTGCCTATGCCTGAGGGATGCCTGGGTGATTTTGTCATTAATGCTGTATTACAGAGAATGAATGAAATGATGGATATAAAACAGCACTGGGCACCTGGCATAAAACCTGTGCTGGGTAGGTGTCACATGCTTTTATTAAAAGTAATAAGTAGGATAACTTTTGTGGAGTCACTACTCATTTGGTTGAATAAGTTTTATGAAATATAGTCAATAAAATTTGGCCACTTTTCACTCAGAGTGGAGTCAGTGGCAGAACACCTGCCTGACATGTCTGGCCCTGGGATCCATCCCC
The DNA here is from genome assembly GCA_004024765.1 of Zapus hudsonius. Lineage (NCBI taxonomy): Eukaryota > Metazoa > Chordata > Mammalia > Rodentia > Dipodidae > Zapus > Zapus hudsonius. The sequence goes on from PVHP010000250.1 coordinate 19,709, forward strand.
AGCACTACAGATTTTGTTGTCATCCATCACTTTGTCCCCTAAGTTTTACTCTAGTTTTGGGGAGTATTAAGCAACCAGAATGAAATGGCTTGGCAGACAGACAGACCTTCCTCCCCAAACCTCAGGCCTCTGTGTTTGCAGGAACTTTTCTGTTCCAGTGTTATATTTCTGTTGTGTGACTGTGTTTTAGAAAGAAATATGTGACTGTACTCTATCATTGTGCCCAGTGGTATCGTTTTTTTTAGTTTAGCTGTTACAAATCTCTGCTTGTAGAAGACAGAAATTGAGCTTGATGACATTCTCACATGTGAATGAAGGCCCTCCCTCAGTGGGCACACTGAGTGGAAGTAAACCTGACTGGTAAGGCTTTCATGCACTTGAGGCAATTTAACTTAATTTGTTTAAAAGGCATTTTGTCTTCACTGGGTAGAGTGTCTTTTGTTAATGTTTGATACTGTATCTGAAACCAGGCTAGCGAACTCTCTTTCAACACTGCAGGATACTAAATGATTCCTCTCAGACATTTATGTAGGATGGTCTTCTCCGGGAGAGACTAAAATTCATGCTTTTATTCCCCTTTCAAATTAGAATTCTAAATTGTGAGAGATGGTTTCATTTTTTAAAGCAAGTGAGTAATTCAGGGTTCTCTGAGTTTAAAAAAAAAAAAAGTTATCTCCCAAGTATTGGGATTTGGTCTCGCAGAGTTCGGCGTACTTTGGAAGTTTTCCTTTGAGCTTAATGGGCCTTTCAGATGATTCCAACTGTAGATTAGTCCTATTCAGACAGGATTTTAGAATTTACCAGGAACCTACTGTGAGACAGAAACCAGTATGCCTACTCACTGCTCAGGAAAATATTAGTGTGTTGGCATTCATTGTTCTATAAGGTTTAATTATTGAATAATTACAATGTGCTGGTCCTCTCTCTAGTTTCTGAAAAAGTCTTTGTCCCTGCCACTTACCTTGTACCATGAGGGAGACAGATACACTAATAAAATAAAATAACTATAATGATAATGATAAGTGTTTCAAGGGAATCAGTGAAGTGCAATGATCCAGGAAACCTTGGAAGGTGATGATGTTGCTGGTAAAGATCTCTGGGGGGAGGTGACCTGAAACATGACTCAAGGCCCTTGGTCACTGTAAACTAGTGATGCGCATTCCAGGAAATAGCCAAGGCAAAGAGCCCGGGTTAGGAAAGAGCTCAGAAAATATGACCAAGGTTACCATGGTGACAGGGCATTGTAGAGAAAATGCTAGGGGCAAGTGGGATAAGAGAAAGCCAGAGAGGTAGGCAGGGGACATCTCGGGGAAGTTTCATTTTTCAGGTGTTGTGGGAAGTCACTGAGAGGATTTTAATCGAGGGAATGGGTCTGATCAGTGAGAAGACCACCGTGGTGGGTCTGTGGGAAATGGATTTCAGAAGTCAAGAAGGGAAGCAGGAGGCCAGTCTAGAGGCACGTGCAGGGGTCGGTGCAGAGGGTGCTGTCTGGCAATGTTGGGGACAGGACACTGGAACATGGGTTGGTGGGAGCTGTTTCTCAGGAACAAGAGTGTTGGCTACAGGCTGGTATGGAAGGCCACTCAGGAAGAAAGCAAGTTCAAGAACTTGGAGGAGCTAGGTAGTCATATGTGCTAAAATTGAAAGAACATGAGTCTGCCTTGTGCAAAGGGGTAAGTTGGGATTCAGATTTGGAAATGGAAATACCTGCAAGGCTCAGAGGAGAGGTCTGGGCTGAAGAGAGAGATTTAACACAGGTGGTATTCAAAACCCCATGCAGAGACAGCAGAAGAAGAATCCTGAATTTGCATAGGAAAGAGGACACCAGCAAATTAAGTGCAAATCAATTGTCCAGGGAAACAGGAAGAAAACTCAGACAGCATTATGCTGAGGAGAGGGGAGAGAGATGTCTCAAGAAGGAAGGAGGGGCCAATAACTCAGTCAGCAAAGCGCTTGCTGTATATGTGTGAGGATGAAGTGGGGCTCCCTGGCACCCACGTAAATACAGAGAGGGCATGGAAGCCCACCTGTATCTCAGCATTTGGAGGCAGAGACAGGGGATCACCAGGGAAAGCTGGCCAGCTAAAACAGCTTTGGGTTCAACTGAGAGACCTTGCCTCAGTAAATAAGGTAGAGGATGATAGAGGAAGACACCAATAACCATCACTAACCTCTGGCCTCCACATGCATGCACACACACATATGTACCCACATACAAACACACATACCCAAACACACATGTGTGCAAAGAAAAGGCAAAAACAAAGAGGAAGGAAGACAGGTACGGTGACACACACCTGTGACATAGGAGGACTGTGAGTTCAAGGTCCACCTCTGCTATACAGGAAGTTCAAGCCAGCTTCAGCCTCATAGCAAGACCTTGTCTCAAATAAACAAATTTTAAAAAGGGAAGGATTAGCTAATAATATGTCACCATCCAATAAGGTAAAGACAAAATGTGCCCATTGGGTCTGGCAATCAGGAGGTTGGTGGTACCTCTGACAAGACATTCTCATAGATGTGGGGATAGAAGGCAAGCTTGAATTGGGGTTAGAAGTAAATGGGAGGTGAGATAGTGAAGACAGTATGAGCAAAAACAAACTTGTTGGAGAGGATTTGCTGAAAAGAAAAGCAGAGAAGCAGCTGGATGACTGACTGATGGAGTGAAAATTGGACCCAGGGGAATAGGTCTTGAGGCTTTTGTTGGTTTTCTTGATGAGAAATACTGCTACATATGTACATATCAGAGGGAATGCTGAGAAAGATGGGTGGCTGGCGTGAGAGAGCTGTGTCCTGGAGAGGATAAGAGAGAATTTAAAATCTGGAGGTTAATTCACAGTAGATAGCAGTCAGTCACCTGCTCAGTCCTGTGGCATAGATTGTGTATATCCTGATAGGTTTGGATGACCTAGGGAATGAGGCTCATTACCTGGCAAGGGTTTCTAGTAGGAAAGGGGGAATACTTATATGTGACCTTGAAGAATGGACAGAAGGCAGAAGAGGGGGACTGAAACACTGATATGGAGAAAGCACCAGTGGGGTAGACAGGAGCTGAAGGCACAGCTCCCCTGACTGGAATGAATAATAGGGATATGTTGGTTGTTTGAACCAAGGTCAGATGAGAGCCCCTGAATGGCCAGCAGAGGAGATGAGATGACCCTGAAAGGGCGGTCTGTGCTCAGCTGAGCCTGGAAATAATGAAGACCACCCTTGTCCAGAATGAAGGCTGGACCTGTATCGTGGGGGACTGGACAAGAGGCGCTGCTCTTTTGAGCCAGGATGTGGTCCTGTAACCTAGGCCTCAAATCCTGAGCCCTTGCGCCAAGATGGCAGCCTGGAATGGAGAGGAGGAGCAAAGCTGAGGGTGGACAGAGGGAAGACCTGCAGGGATCCATGGACAGTTCTGATGTAAGGGGCAAAGAAAACAGAAAAGTGAAAGATGATGTCACGACTCCTAAACAGGTGGAACTTGTTAGACTCAGAAAAGCGCAGTGTGCTCACAAGGCGGTTTGAGATGTGCAGCTGTGGGATGGCGCAGGTGGAGGGGTGCGAGCCTGGCTCCGGAGCTCAGAGCCTCTTGCAGGGCTCTTCCCCTGCTCGGACAGTGGGAGAGGGAGAGGGTGCAGCTCAGGCTGCTCTGGGCCCCGGAGCTCAGCACTAGGGGAGTCACAAAGAACCCATTCCCAGGCTTCCCTTTCTTGGAAGATAAAGATTTTTGTTATACTTTTTATTATTTTGGGGGGATTTCTTGGTTTGCTACCTCTACAAAACACATTTGTTATTCATCATTTAAATATTTGACTCCATGAGAAATTAGTTTAACACCATTTTTCCCTTCTGTGATAAAAATACGGAATTTGCTTTTTTAAATGTGCTTTATATTTTATTTACTTTATTGATGGATATTGTTTTGATTTTTTTTAACTATTATTTATTTGCAAAAAGAGAGAGTATGGGTGCATCAGTGTGTCTTGCTGCTGCAAATGAACTCCAGATGCATGTGTCACTTCATGCATCATGGCTCTATGTGGGTATTGGGGAATCGAACCCAGGCTGGTGGACTTTGCAAGCAAGTTCTTTAACTGCTAGGCTATCTCCCCAGCCTGCAAATTGCTTTAAAAAACAAAACAGGGCTGGAGAGATGGCTCAGCGGTTAAGGCACTTGCTTCCAGTGCCTAAGGCCCTGGGTTCAATTCCCCAGGACCCACATAAGCCAGACCCACACGGTGGTGGCCCTGGTGTGCTCTCTCTCTCTCTTTCTCTCTCTCTCTCTGCTTAAAAATGAATAAATAAAATATTAAAAAAAGAATCACAAATTCACAATAAGAACAATTTAAAAAAAAAACAAAACAAACAAACAAAAAACTATAAACAAGCATTCTTTTTTCTCTCACTTTTCAGTTTCTCAGAGATAGTAGTTTATTGATCAGTAAGACAGTAGGCCGATGACTAAAATTCAAACAGTCTTCCACTGCAAAATGTTGCACTCTGAAATCTGCTCTCTCTACGCCTTGCCTCTCCATAGCTATTCAAGAGTGCTCAGTCGGCATCTTCTCTCTGGCTGCATCCTGGACTAAAGGGTCCCATGGAGAAAAGCTAATTGCATAGTGGGCTTCTGTTTTCTGTTGGTCAAACAAACAAGCAGCTCACATTTTAGCACTGTCAACCACTTTACTTCACAAAGCTAAGTATCTTTTTCATAACATACCGAGCCTCTGGGTATAGGGGCTGGTGTCAATCTTGTAGAAAACTCTCCTTGCCAACAAGTGCAAGGATGGTTCTGCCTTCATTTTGCAAATGCTCTCTTCCCATGCAGTTCACCTGAGGTAGGATCAGCTTGCCCATCAAAGATAGTAATATCAAATACCAGGGATAGTAACTTTCCAGATTATCAGAGATTAGTTATCAGAGATCAAAGCCATGAACTTGAACACACTGTCCTGGTACAGCTCATGTCATATGAATATTACTCCAAACCTCATTAATGCAGAGCATAAGATGGTTTTATATAGAAGCCTGAAAACTTTTCTTCACAACTAAGGTAAATTTTAGGTAGAAGGGTCCAGATGAAACACGTGGGCCATTTGTTGACTGCCCTGCTGGGGCAGGGGGTGCAGGCTCCCTGTGGACAAATCCTGTCCTTGGAAGTAGAAGGCAGCTGGCTGTTGTTTGTTTCTGTGTGGTTTTCATGTCCCCCATTGATATCTGATCTTCACCATCAGAATCTTTGCTCACAGAGCCTGCAGACTTGCTCCATAAAGAGCTCATAAGGTGTACTCCAAGCAAAGACATTCATGGTTCATGTCCTCAAATTCTGTCCTCAGCATCCACTCTGCCTCAGTGTCCTGAGCTATGGCTCCTAGTGGCCAAGCGCTGCTGTGGCCCCTGCTCACTTCGCTATTGTTTTAACATACTTTTGTTGTGGGGTGTCATAAAATGAATGTATTCAGCCCATCTTCTGGTTGGATAGATTATTTTTACATTTTAAAACCTACCTATGAGCTAGGTGCAATGACACACACCTGTAGTCCCACCTACTTGGAAGGCTGAGGTAGGAGGATTACTCATCAGAGGCCAGCCAGGGATCTTATAGTAAGACCCTGTCTCAAACCAACAATAACAACTACCTAGGAAAATAAAATCCAACATTTTGTCTTCTCATCCTTTTCAAGGAGTTGCAAATGAAACTAGAGAACAGAATTTAAGCCTTGTTTTGTAAGGTGTAAAACGTGATTATGTCTTGGTTTCATTTTCTTTTTGTCTTGGGATTTTTTGCCTCCCTCTCTTCCTCAAAAGCCTTTACTCCCCTCCACAAATCATCAGCTTTAGGGTTGTGGCTAAGCTGAGGAGCTTTCTGAGGCAGAGCAGGTCCCTTAAGGATGGGGTCAGATCTCTCTCAGTGTCACTGACTCCCCACTTCATCACACCCCTGTTTTTCTGCCACAGCAATCAAGGACTCAGGAAATCACTACAGTTCCTGAGGGAGGGGGAGGGACAAGCTCGGGTTTCAGCTCCTGCCCTTCAGCTGTGAATTCTCAAGGACCATCTTATAAATCTCCAGAAAACACTTAGAAATCCACATTCCACTGGAGAGCACTGGAGGGGTTTCACATAATCATTTTTAAGGCTTTCCCCCCAAACCTAACTCTGATATTTTTGGAGAGAGGAAAAAAAAAAAAACCTTTAGAATAAAACAGTAGAGTAAGTGGCCACTTTAGTAGCATTGTTCTTGTTTAGCACAAAGGCATTAGAGACCTCCAGCTGGTGCCTCCAAACCTCTATTCTGCATGAGCACCAGTATGCACATGTACACACCATCCATGTGCACACTCCTCACTTGCCTCAGGACAATGACTGGTCTTGAGTGGCCAGAGGGACCAGCATGTGTTTCAGGCCCCACTGTCCCCCTCTCTAACACAAGAATGCTACAGAAAGTCAAGTTAGATGTTACTTTGACATCTTCTCACCCTACAAAGATCATACTGCCTCAAAGAATTTTATTTTTTTATTTTTTATTTTTTGATGTTTAAACCACTGAATTTTTAAATATTTCCATTTATTCATTTGCAAGCAGAGAGAGAAGAGAGACAAATGGGTATGCCAAGGCCTCCAGCCACTACAAACAGACTCCAGATACATCTGGCTTTATGTGGGTACTGGGAAATCGAACTCAGGCCACTAGTATTTCTACCAAGTGTTTTTCCCCCTTTCTCTCCTTCCAGAGGGCCAGCTGAGAGTGGATGCCAACATATCTGTACATCACCCCGGGGAGCCCCTGGGTGTCCGAACTGAAGTGAAGAATCTCAACAGTATTAGGTTCTTGGCCAAAGCCATAGGTCAGTGTCGACTGTTCCTCCTACTGTCCCTGCCTGTATAGGTCACTTCTTGCTGACTCCTGCAGCAACCTCTTAGGTTTTCACAGTTCTGGTCTTGCCTCTGCTCATTCCTGCAGCTGTGGACACGGGCAGGTCAGCCAAGCAGGGGTCTGAAAGGCCTCAGTCACATGCTGGGTGGTCCTTTGGCCTTCGTTTGCCTGGCCTTAGCTTTTGTATTTGCCAATAGCCGCTGGAGCCTCAATACCACTTGAGTCTAGAACCCCAGAACTCCTACAGTGTCACTTCTAGCACATTCCATTTAAAGCAGAGTGATTGCCAAGAACTTGAATTCAAACTAGACTCAACGTGTGGTGAAATGGCTGTTCCACAAACTATGTGGCTGTGTTCTATATGTAAATCCATTATTTAGGAGTCAGCTATAGCAGGATCACCACAAGTTCAAGGTCAGCCAGCACTATCCCGTCTCAAAAAAAAAAAAAAAACCACCAATAAGCAACCAAAAACAAACAGCAAAAAAGTGCACAGAACAAGACAGCCAAAGGTGATGCTGTGGCCAGAAAGAGTAGTAGAAAAGTTTTTAAAATAATGCAAAACAGATTATTGTAGCTTTTATAAAACCTTACTGTCCTGAAGCAGAAATGAGTTGCCAGCCTAAATGATGACACCTGGACACATTTCCAGAGAAGTGTTGAAGGGCTCAAGGGATAACTTACAGAACAGTGGATGTAGGGATAAACTCCTGTGTGTAAGGGGGGGGAGCCCCCTTTTCTGAAGTCACCAAACAAATGAGTCGGGGGCAGTCAATGCTTATAACCCAGATTTGTGCCGAGGAAACTTGGAGCACATGTAAAGCAATACCACTTCACCTGGGATGTGGCACCAGGTTCTGGGACCCACTCTCCTAGTGGTGGTAACGACAACCTAGACATGGGGCAACTAGGTTTTCAGAAGATTACCTGTAATGACTTCCAGAGGAACCCTTGGCATGGTTTTCCCTCTCCCTGACCTTCTGTAACACAGAATGCTCTATGGAGCAGCAGTCAGAATTCTACCTGCCATCGACTGGCAGAACTGCAGCTTTGCCACCATGGGCTTAATTCTCCAAGCCTGTCATATTCCCCCAGGTTTGTCAACCTATATTGGGCCTTTTATCCATCATTTCATGTCAATCAAAGAGAGCACTGGATTGGTAGAAATGGAACAGAGATGAACCTGATAACAGCTCACATCACAGGGTTTGCTGGCATTCAAGTGAGGAAGGTGATGCATGGGAAGGTGGTTCACTCTGTTAAAGAGCCCAGCAGCTGTGGATGCGTTTTGATTTACCATAGCCTGTCTGGCTTGTTTGATGGTGAGGGAGTACGTCACAGACAGCAGTTTTTATGCATTTGGGGTCTGAGATCCCTTTGAAACTAGAATGAAAATTCTGGATGCTCTGCAGAAATGTATATCCATTCATATTTTCTGTGTTCTTTGGGTGGTTATCAAGGCCCCCTGTGGCCCGTTTTCCCATCCCAGGCTAAGAATTCCTCATATTAAGCAACAATCCCAGATCTGCAGTCACCAGACCTATTTATTGCTTCTCCCAAGTGCTATAATCTGTACTGGATGGCTCAATCTTTCTGAACTGAGCTTTCTCAGATTACAAAACAAAACAAAAAGAACGAAGAAAGGGAGTGGAGTTCTTAAGGCTCTTTCCAGCCGAGAGAAGGAAATACGAAGGAAGAATCGTTAGAAACAGTCTCCTTCTTGATAATTTTTTTTACTTAAATATTGAAAAAGTTTTCTAATTATTGCCTGAATGGATGAAAGGAATCATGAAAATATACTGATGTACTGTGTTTCCCATAGACTATGAAATTCAGAGACAAATCAGTGAACTTGAGAATGGAGGTGAAATTCTGAATGAAACTCGCTCATTTGATTACAAGCTGGGGTGAGTTTAAGTTTTTTGGCCACAGTGGGGTGGGATAGTGTGGTGACCAGTCATGTGACAAAGGTCCTCACCTTCTCTGCAGCAGTAAAAAGAGAAGAACCCTGCACCTATGGGGATGTAATGGTCTACAGGCCTCTTGAGAGATTGAAGTGGACCCAGACTAGTACAGAACTGCTTTGTTTGGGATCTTCAGCCTTCCCTTGCTTCTCACTTACCTGCTGTGTGGCAGGAGGTTTTATGTCCTTGGATAGCCTGTCAGGCCTCTTTCTACTTAAGCTAGAGTTAGGAAAGAGCTACTTCCTGGTTGGTTATGAGGAGGCCTTTTTTTTGTGGTTTAGATAACTTGGACCCTGACTGTCTGAATCTGAATTTTGAGGATTTTATACTTTCAGTAGAACACTGGAGAAAACTCAAAAGCATAGAGTTTGAGCTGGAAACATTGGCTAAGGTATGCCTCAGTGATAAAGCACTTGCTGAGCATGTCTGAGGTCCTGGATTCAATCCCTAGCAAGGCAGGCCTGCATACACACCCCCACACACACTGAAACATTGAAGCAATTTCTTATCTTTTTTAAATTATCTTTTCAGACATTTCTCTTTCCTTTATCATTACACTTTAATGTATTCACATGTGTCTCCTCCTATGGCAGGCTAAAGAGCTTGAATTTGCCCGTGTCTGTTATTGGTTGGGGAAACCCTGTTAGGAAACTTTCTGTTACTATATCTTGCCCTGGCCCCGCCTGCATTCCCATTTCTCTGCTTCCTGACTATCTACTGCTCTGCATTCTCATGCCTTCCCCACCACAAGGGACCGACACCTCTGAAGCCATGAGCTGAAATAAATATAACATAGCTGTGAAACAAGAAACAGAAAGAAGAAAGACACACACACACACACACACACACACACACACACACACACACACACACACACAAAGTCCCATAGTCCCTGTCAAGAGCAATCTAAAGACCTCCTGTTAGACCCCATCTCTTAATGTTTCTACCACTTCTAAGCAGGACAATGCTGAGGACCAAGCCTTCACCACATGGCTTTGGGGTCACTTAAGATCTGAATCATAGCAAGTTCCTTCTCTGCTTGAGGCTAGCCGATGCTCCTGGTGTGTTTGCTCACTATGTCTTATTTAACTGTTGTAGGTGCACCGTGCCAATGAGAGACAAAGAAGGAAAACAAGACTACAGGTGACTACTCCTCATGCCAAATACTATTAGGTCTTTGAGAGTATGTTTCAAATCTGTTTGAAAATCACCAGATTGACCCTTGAGACGGCTTAGGAACCACTTATTGTTCCATGATGTTAATCAAGACTACTATTTTTCGTGTAACTGGGAAGAATGATGGCAGCTGCACTGTCCCTTGTTTGATAGGATTAAGCTGCTGGAAGACACTTGTACACTGACATTGATGTCATTTCATGGTTGTTATAGCTAAGAGGATAGCAGGTGAAGTTGGGCCCAGGCTGTTCTTGTTCTTATATTCAGGAAGAAATTCTGTAGTACACTGCAGTTCCTTGGTTGAAGATGAAAAAGAGATGGTTTTGTTAATTGAAGTTCCCTTCAGATCTCGGGCTATTTTGTTGACAAGTTAAACAAGGGGACTGTCAAGTGGTCCTGAGTTCCATCTCTGTACCAAAACAACAACATACTGGATTTAACACGAGATCCAGTTTAAAAAAAATACTAATAATAATAGATTTAAAATAAACCTTTTACTTTCCCCAAGAAAGTTGTTGAAATTAGCCTACCTTTCCTTTGTGAGGCACAGGATACCTTCACTCCCAGGACTCTTGGCCTGTGTCAAAGTCAAGGTTATTATAATCACTGTGATTATATTGGGAGCTTTCTTTCTCTCCAGTGTGCTGCTCCCTCTGGTATTACTGGTGGTACTTTTGTTTGCCTTTTAACTCAGTCAGCAGCTTCTGCCTGATCCTCAAGTTAGCCAGCAGTACTAGCAGTCAAGGAGCCTGGCTTTCCTCTTGTCTCCAGAGGTCACCACTCACTCTTAGGAGACGTCTCCTCGGGTCCTGAGTTGATAAGTTACTTGCACTTGTAATCTTCCTTCTAGCTCCCACTGTTTGAGATTACATTGCTTTGTAAAAACATAAGCTGTTTGGCACTTCTGGGCAGAGAGAAAACATTGGTGTTCGGAGAGACCAAAGACAGAGGCATTTTTGCTTCAGAAGATTACATGCAGTGACATAGCTTCCGCATTTTGAAAAAATAGACTCTACTTTTTAAAGCAGTTTTGAATGGGAAATCCGAGTTCTTGTGTACATCCTCCTCCCCTCCACACAGTCTCTTAACCTTCTGTCTACAAGAATGTGGCCAGTAACAACAATGAACAGTATTGATACCTTATCACTAAAATCCTGTTTTCCTTGGATTCACTCATTATGTTGTATGTTCTTTGGGTTTCAGTATATATGACATGTCTCCACCATTACAGTTTCATATATAATGTACCAGGCTCTACCTACTCACCCCTGCCTCCCTCCCTGCTAGCCTCTCATTTTATTTAAGCCAGATCCATTCATTCTTGTGCATTTCAAGAAGGAAAGGGCTCCTCTTCCCTCTTTGACTTCTCATTATTGGACAGGTATGGCTAAAAATAGTAGAAACTTAAATAGGGGAAGCCTTTTTTTCTAATAAGTAAATTGTTCTCAGCTGATCCTATTGTTCCAAGCTCCTTGTTATGAATGTATACTTTACCCACATGTGTACATCCTGTTCTTTCTCTGTAAGCATGGAGAGTGGGGTTTGGTTTCATGAGTTAGCACCTGAACCCAGTCCTTCCTGGGCACAAAACATTTGGAAGCATTTGCAAGTACTATGGCCCCCAAACACAGAAACATCCCTAGCAGTGGTAGATTTGTAGTTTAATTAAGTCAGATACCTAAAGTCCAACCCCATCTGCTCTCTTTGCCTAGGTTCATGCCAGAGCCCAATCTGCCTCCCCTGGTGCTCTACGATGCCACATCTCTGCCCGAAGGTGCCAACTCTGAGCAGGTGATCAATATTGACCAGATCCGTGACTCACTGCCGGAGCTCCCCACTGTGACCAGAGCCCGGCTCGTCCAGCAGTATGGGATGCTGCCTGAGCACAGCTTCGTGTTACTGGTGAGTGTCAGTAAGATTGGAAATTAATGCAGCTCAGTGGACTGGGAGATGCCCCACCAATGAGCCCACAGGTTTCTTCACTCCTATTCTAGATGCCTCTAGATAAGGCACAGCAGCCTTGCCTGCTTCCCTTTACAGTGCATGCTCCCCACATCAGGGCAGTCGTTCCTCCTGTGTACAAGTCAACAGATGCTCCCAGCAGCATGAAGACTCTGAAGCCAGCCCAAGTGCAGTGAATGAGTATTTTCCCATGTGTTCACAGGACAAAAGAAAATCATTGCATAGGCTCTCTAGATGTCTGACAGTATTGGGCTATGACAGGAGCTGGCAGGATGCTAGGTTCTCAAAAGACAGCCGGTTGTTTGCCAATTGTACAAGAAAACATTAATTCTGTACAAAATAATAAAAAGTCCCAATCCTTTGAGGCTTGAGGATGCCTCTCCTGGGCTGTTCCAGAATCTGACACCGTGAGGTCTGCCTAGAGAGTCACCATCCTTTTCATAGCTCCTCGGGCTTTGTGGATTTCTTTGTCATGGCAACGTTTTAGCATGATACAGAATCAGTGAGGGTGTCCTTCTGTCACAGTTGTCATCTTGTTTATACAAGTGGAAAGCTGACTTCTTTTTTTTTTTTTTTTTTTTTTGAGGCAGGGTCTCATGTGGCCTAGGCTGACCTCAAACTCACTATTTAGCCAAAAACTCTTCTTCTTGTTATGTTTCAGAGAAGCAGGATCTGTGGAAACTGTTTTTGTTTTTAAGTGACCAATAATAAGCACATGGGATGTGAGAATATGCATATGTATTATATTTATGTATGCTAATAACCGCATTCTCTCTGTTCATAGTACTGTTAGCAATCTACTGTTGTCTGACTGAATGATTCCTTTATTCTGCATAAATCAGCTACCTTTAATAGTAAGCACATTAAAGCTCCTGTTTTCTGACCATTAATGATCAGGCAGGAGCTTTGCTTTTCTGAAACTGTAAGTTGACGTGCTCTCTGCCTCCTACGGGCTACCGTTGTGTCTCATGCACACTTCTGTGGCAGTTCTATCCTTGCATTTAATTATTCACTAGCATATCTTGTTCAGTGTTTTAAAGACAAGCTTTGCTTCAGTCTTTCTGTTATTCAGCCCAAATGAGCATGTCAGCAGATGTTTGTAGGAATCAATCGGCCAGCATTTCTTATAGAATACAATCCATGGCCTGAGCCTCTTACAAGTAACAAACCCGAGTCTTTGTCTTTTGCACATCTTCCCCACTTGAACTAAATACTGGATTCCAGACCTGAACCTTGTTACCATTTGCCACTCACCCTGGGCTGGGAAGGCAGAGACGTAGGCCCTTGGCTTCAAAGACTTCAGTGCCATCTCTCCATTTGGCCTTTGAGCAGCTGGAGAGAAGCCGACCTTGGAGGCAGTGTGTGATGCACTAATGTTTCTTGGCCGCTTCTTTACTCTGAACTCTGATTTCAAAGAAGCATCCACTAAATATAACATTAAAAATCATTTTTGTGCATCAGCCTTCTCTGTGAGGGAAGGGAAAGGCCATTTTGAAATCACTCAAGAACATAGCTATTTCTGTTTAATACACTGTCTGAAAATGCATGTGCTCTCCAAAGAACAACTCTGTAGGCTCATAGCTGGGGATAGTGTCTGCCTGACCTTGCTGAATGTAAGCTCTGTGAGGGCAGACCATTTCACACTCATGGTTGTAGCCCAGTGCTTGTCCCTGTGTCCTTCAAGAGGCCTTGAAGAAGTGTTTGCTAAGGACTCCCAAATGAGTGAGCCTGTGTTTAGGCCCTGATAAAGGCAGGGAAAACATGAACATATCATTTTCGGGAATGATAAGAAGTATGTTTGCACTGGAACATACTTCATACTTTATGAAACAACTGTGAGGCTGTATTAAGCATGTGTTAACACAAGTAAACTAACTTCCCCTAGGTGGCTGGTACTGAGATGGGTGGGGGACAGAGTTCATATTTATCCCTGGCACTAGAGCTAAGAGCTCTTGGGGCAGATGGCGACAGGTGGGGGTTGGGTGGGAGCCCAGAGGAGATGGGGGATGATTCCATTGGGATAAGGGAGCATTTCAAGAAGGGGATGATTTTTTTTTGCCATTTTTGAAGACTTTTTTGGTACTTTTAAAACAAACATACTTCTAGTTTGCTGAAAATATATTAGGCAATTACCTTAAAAACAAGATAAAAGGGCTAGTACTTGAAATCTGCAAAAGGAATAAGAATAGAAGGAGATAGGAATAGACAGAGAATGATTCAAACAAATTGTTTTCCTGAAATTAAGCAGCCTGAGCCCTTTATGACTTTGTAATCATTGGAAGCCGAGTTACTCATAACATTCCCGAAAATGATATGTTCATGTTTTCCCTGCCTTCATCAGAAACACGACAGATTGCTGAGAAGGGCAGATGCACAAATCTAATGAACCATCTTTCAATTTAAAGAGTGCCCAGGAGTATTCATTAAATAAATAGCGGTGGTGGAGGTGTGCTTTGCAGAGCTTCCACTCCATGCTCCATGCCTTTGGACTGCCTATTTAATTAAACAGTGAGCACATGCCTTCCCACAAAAAAAAAAAAACTTGGAATTTAACTCACCTTTAATTCATTTGTCATCATGTTTGTGTGTGTGTGTGCAGTAGCACTGAGTTGTGTTGTCAGCATTCTGGGATATTTGCAGAATTCTTATTATCCTGTAGCATCTACCACCATATGAGACACTTAGTAGGTCCTCATTTTTTGGAAGAACAGATTAAGGAATGAATGAGATACCATTGCATTACATGTGAAAATCCTGGGAGAAGTTGTTTTCTGATCATTTTCAAAGGCCTACATAAACTACCCTTCAACAACCCAGCAAATCATAGGCTAACACATGAGTCATTACTAACTCTTGGCAAGGAGACCTGGAGGGGGACTTCAGCCATATTAGGTCACAAATCACTTGGTCTCAAACTCAAACTCCTGTGTTCCAAAATGGATTCTCTAGGATATTAGTCTATGTTTGGCTTTTCTCTCCTGGACCCTCCTGAGAATCCCCTCCCAAAGGAAAACTGTATTGTGGATTTCACCTAAATGCCTTGTCCCACTGAAGACTTGAAGCTGTCTTATTCAAATTGCCTTGCATCTGTAAAGATGAAACATTAGAAATGTGGAAGCTAAGATCCAGCCATCAGGATTGTCGAAATGAGGGAATCTGAGAGGATAGCAAGGCCTTTGAGTCAGTGGATGTGGGGATAATTATAGAAATGAGCAGGATTATGTATTCTTAGCAAGCTTTCCCCAGGTTGCTTTCTGTGAGACCATCACTTCCTAACCTCTGTGTCTAATTTCACTCAGGAATCACATAAGATTGTAGCCATTTGCCTAAGCAGCACATTTAAAAGCCAGCCTGTTTACAGCCTGCTCTGCGGTTTGCAGTGCCTCCTCATGACAGCCCTCCGAGGCAGGCATAGCGGTTGTCTTCAGGTCCTAGGTGAGGAAATGACACCTTTTTGGTAAGGAACTTTCAGTGCCAGTGTTGGGCAAAGCTCACCAGGGCTGATTCAGACACAGGCTCTCTTGTCTCTTTGCCTTGCTGTGTGCTGCAATGCCAAGTAGAAATACTGTTTTTAAGTAATGGTGGCTTTCAGTTGCTTTTGTTTCATTAGTAGAGAAAATTGGCTTTTTATGTGTGTTAACACATACTTAATACAGCCTCACGATTGTTTCATAAAGCATGGTCAGAGAACAGAGGCTCCTGAAAAACCTTTGGCCTCTCTTGTTGATTCTGCAGGTGCCAGCCTGCCCTATAAATCAACATCAAGTGCTGTCTACTAGAGTTTGGAAAACAGCTTCGATGAAAAACATAAGTCATACCGATTTTCAAGTGGAAAAATTAAGTCAGACAAAGGAAGCAAATGCTGTCTTCTGTGACTTCTGTTCTTTCTGCAGCAGGTCCTTTTGTCTGAATCACTGGGAGGTGTCCCTCGCCAGGGCACTTTGTGGGACTGGTGTGGTCCCCCATCCCTTGAGCCCAGCTTCTGACAAGTACTTGGTAGGGACCAGATGTGCCTCACCTGGCAGCTGGCTTCATGATAACAATAGATGAAAAAATTTGACTCTTGTCCCTTAGGAGGTCTCGGTAGAGGAGTGGTGAAGGGCAGCCCTGGCTTAATGTTTTCCAAGGACATTCTGTCACTGCAGCTTGGCACGGTGTCCTTCACATTTTCTGATGGCCCCACCAGTTAAAACACTGTCCAAGGGAATGTTTGATTCCAGCTCTCCCTAACGGCTGGGAGTTGGGAAGCCTCTGCCAGGGCAACCAGAGCTGGTCCCTCCCCTGCTGGAATGAGAGGTGATGGTTTGCACCCCAAAGATGGTAGATACAGCTGAGTCTTCATTGAATTTTAACAAAACACGACAGCCAAGCAGACACCCAAGCATGTGGCTTCCAGGGAGAAGAGACTTGATGCCAGGCAACATGTGAACACAACTCTGGTTCAGTGGGAACCACGAGAATGCAGCCTGGCCTGTGACACGTGGGCACATGACTGTGACCCGTGAAGCCTGCCATCTGCGGTCTGTCTTCATAGGCAACCTCTAGCTGTGTCCTCTTATTGGAACAACTTCATTTTCTCCAGCCTGTTCTCCATTGAAAGTCATAATCCTTTGTTTCCAACATCACAGAAAAGGTGAAAGTGTCTCCCAGGGACAAAGAAACAGAAATCTACCATGACCAGTTAGTTATTAAATGACTTGTTTTTAAAGAATCTTTACTTTAGGCTAGAAATGGCCTGATTTTCTTTCTAGATAAATCGCCTATAAAATAATTCCCTGTGAAAAAATATCTGTATACCCCATGTGTAGTGCTGCCTTGAAGCTAATAGTTTGAAGTAGTACTTGAAACCATATTAACTGGTTTTAGACTGTCCAGAGTCGCCAAGGTGCACAGTAGTCACCTTCTAACTACGGCTGAAGGAAAATCCATTTGGTCAACATAGCTGCATGCCATATTTCAGCCCCATGAAATTTTCAAAATTGATTTTATTCTCCATTTTATACATTGCATCTGGGGCTTGCCGTCTTAAGAGTGCTTTGACAGTTACTCTGTGCACTGGAAAAATCACCAAAACTTTGTTCTGGAAGCATAGGATAGGAAAGATGCGTCGTGTGACTCTACCCCTTCAGTCAGCAGGTGTTAAGGGCTTTCAAAGGAGGATGCTCTGAGCCCCAGGCTAGCTGACTGCTCAGAGACCTGTGCTCGCTGAAGATAAAGTGCAGTGGAAGGAACTCCTAGTTCCCAGCCGTGGGACCCTCCAAGAGTTCTGATCCTAATTCATCCTGAAGCCTGAGTTCCTGTTTGTAAAATAATTTATTTTGGGGAACAAATGCATTATAAAGGTTTCAGATAGAACTTGGAGATAGACAAGTTCTGCCTTTAAACTCCTTGCTCTTGTCAAGCTGCGACAGAAAGCTTATGAGTGACCCAAGTTCTCCCTAGGTTTAGACCAGTGGAGACGTGACGTCAACTGGAATGATTTCTTGGCAGCATACTTTGTGGATCTCATTCTCACAGGTACAGTCTCTGTTGCCACTCTGCTGTCAATTTTGACTACCCTAATTATTTATATTTTGATTATCCAGGGAAATTTGTGCTCCCAAATTGATTTTCTTCCACTTCTTTCCTAGAATGAATGTATCTTGGAGAACAGAAATCATTTTTACATGAATTTAAAGGTTCCCTGCACAGAACCGATGCCTGGATTCAACTCAGGATATGTGTCTTTCTGGCATTGCTGGGAACATAGCACAGTTTTGCCCATTCTTTAGAGGCCCCCTGCCCTGCTGGGAACAACCCAGGGTGGGAATGGCAGAGACCAAAATAGAAGCATGGGCCCCTGGACAGCACCCCGGGGCTCATGGGTTCGGCTCACAGCCTCCATGAATCCTTGTCCTATAGCTGGCAGTTGTCTTGCAGGATTCCTGGCTCTGTCCTGACCTCCCAAGTGACAGTCCCATTTTCTAGGCCAGCCTTACACTGCCAGGTCACTTCCTTTTGTTTTCCCCACCAAGGAGTTCTGGATCCACATGTAACTTCCCATCATGGGAGCTTTCACTGAAAGTTTGTGAAAGCCCCAGAGAGGAACCCACATCACAGACCTGAGCTACTTCCCAAGGAACAGCCCAGTCCTTCCTCTCACTGCACCATTTCTACTTGCTGGCCTTAAGCCGGTGTTGTCCTGGCCATCTTATCCATCCCACACGCTGGCATTTGGTATTATTTTCAGGGCTGAGTTTTATAAAGTTAATGGGCTTGAGTTTTGTTTGTCTCACATTGTGAGAATGACCAGCTTCCCTGGTATAATGAAGGAACAAGAGAACCCCCACTGATGTGCAAGTGAGGGGCCACTTACATGCCTTCACACCCCTACCACCCAGGAGGGGCGGTGGATGCAGGTCCATTTTGTGTCTCCACAAAATGCCATGTGAGGGCCTTGCACATCAGTAATCACTGCCATTCAGTGTGGGGCAGACACTGAAAATCACAGGGAGTCAGTCAGATGCTCACAGCAGGTAGTAGCTCTCCAGTTAGCAGTAAACTCAACATGACCGGCTCATATTAGAGGATTTTGAGTATAATAGGTAGTGCGTGCTTAATATCCAAACTAATGAGATAGAATGGGATTCCTCTTAATACTCCTGGAAGTACGTGAGGATGGTGCGATGATTGGGTATTAGAGAGCTCCCAGAAATCTGTGTCGTTAAGGGATGGATCACAGAATTCTCTTCTGGCTATCCTTTGTCCTCTGGAGCCCAGGGGATCACAGGTGGTGGGGTATGTCACGGCCTTCCTAACCCAGGAACAGGTGTATGCTATGTCATGCGGCCTAGGTGACCTTAGCTAAGACTGAGCATGAGCTTGCCATTTTCTCCTTCCAATTTCTAAGCTAATTGCTAGGGATCTCTGCAACATCCTTTGTACGTCAGGAACCTTCAAACAGCTGGTAGGTATTAAATAAAACAGTGGAAGCAATGAGAACGTGTGTTCTTTTGATGAAGCCCACCCACATTGTGCGTGCCAGGTGAGCAGCTGCCACATCCCTTCCTTCGGCAGCACCGTGTGGAGGTGAAGAACACAGCCTACAGAGGCTATTTGGCTAGGTGACCTCAATCACAAAAGTGCCTCAGAGTCCTTTTTGCAAGAGTCATAATTGCACTCAGCTCACAGGGCTGTTGCTAGAACTGAATGGGTTAACAGACAAATCACTCAGACCCACCCTTGCAAGAACCTGTCATTATTGTCATTAGCAGTAGTTATATGCAGTTGCCCACGTCTAACAGGTAGTGATCAACTCCTCCCTTGTCCTTGTTTTCAGAGTTTCAGTTATAGTTGATCATGTTCCAAAACTACCTACAAAATTCCAGAAATAAACAATTTATCATTAAAAAAAACTTATTACAGCATACTATAATTGCTTGCTTTCATTAGTTTGTAGTTATGTAATGTGTCTATACATTCAACTTTGTCGTGATATGTGTACAGGGTCTAACACTCAGAGGTTTCAGGCATCTCTTACGGGTCTTTGGATAAGAGGAAGGGGCAGATTCTATAGTAGATACTCTCTCTCGTTAGCCTTTACTGGCCCTGCTCTGCTTGTGTAAGGTTTTGAAAAGCAACCAGGACACTCCCTGTGACGTAGGCATCTCTTCCTCAGCTTGTGCTTTCTGCCTATTTCGAGTTGTCTGCATCAGGTTTCATTCTCCCTGTAAGCTGAGTCTACCCTCCTGTCTGTACTGGCATTGGGTTCACAGGACGTGTGACTAGAACAGGATCTACAGTGGAGAAGCCAGCCTTCATCCTATTCTTCCTGGATACTTTTCCAACATCTCATCATCTCTGAAGTTAGACTGTAAATGAGTGTGGGGCAGATTGTTTCCAGGCCTGATGCTCCTTCCCAGAGCAGACAGGAAACGCAAGGTGATCCCTCCACTCTGCCTCCCAGCAGCATTGCCCAGCTGGGAGTACTGCCGAGTTCCCAGGAGTAGTGGAGGGTTCCTGGTAGTGTTTCAGAAGCTCACCTGACATTGTCTGCATGCAGGTGAATGCTTTGAGAATTAAACAAGCAGAGGCTTTCCACTCATGAGCTCAAGATTTTATGATAGTGTCTGTAAGATAGGACCCGTTGTCGCTTCTGCTCTCGCCATCTCTGAAGAAAGAGTTGGACTCAGTGTGTAGCTAAGTTTCAGTTCTATTGTCTGTAAGATATATCAGTGCTTATGGCTTCAGGGAGGATATTACAGGTCCCCTAATGCAGTGGCCTTTCTGCATTGCTCGCAATATGATTTTTATGTAAGGGAATTATTGGTCGACTGTCTTCCTGATGAAACCAGATGGCTGTGCTGCCACATTCATTAGGGACTTCTGAGATTTGTGTCAAGCTTATTAGCATTTGCCAGTCTCGTAGAACTAGGAATACTAGAAAATCAGACTTCTGCGTGCATATGTGGGTGGATGGGGGGGGTGTCCCTGGAAAGTGGGCTTCTGCTCTAGAGCAGAGCAGGCAGCCCCTGGGAAGCTCTCATTGATCTGTCCTCTGGACAACAGCGACAGCCACCGCTCAGCCGCCCTCAGCTGCCTTCCCTCAGCTCACCCAAGCCTGCCATCACAGGTTTTCACATCTACTTTCAGTCGTGTGCTGAAACCTGCATCCCCCAGTGGAGAACAGTTCCAGCTCGGAGAGGCTTCATCACAGCCCTGACATGAGAAGACAAACAGAAATCTGACTCGCTGGAGGGCTGTGGCCCATCTAACACTACCAACCGACCGTAGGCCAATAGCTGAGATCCTGGCAAGAGATGAGCCACAACAGTCATACCGTGGAGGATCCATATGGAACCCCGCAGAGAATGACGGGGATGAATAAGGGACCCACAGCCACAGCCATTCAATCAACACAGGATAAGCCAGTGAGACAGAAACCAACGATTTTCAACACAAAGACCCCTAAGGTCACAACATTAAAGCAGCCTTAATACTCATCCACCACGACTCAGGGAACTGAGTGGAAGAGGGGGCGGAAAGATTGTGAGAGCCATGGTGGGGGAGACTATCCAGAGGCCTGGCACCCCTCAGTAACAACACACTTGGGCCAGGAGAACCGGGCTGAGTACTAGGCTATCCATGGTCCCCTGCCACAAGGACTGATCCAGACGACCCACGGAGGAGGAGGATATCCAGCTGATTGGGGATGGGGAGGGGGGCATCAGGGAATTGGGGATAACAACTCATTGTTTGCCCACTAAATAATGTAACGCATTATGGACAATAAAAAAAAAAAAAGAAATCTGACTCGCTGTGTTATCCATCCAATAACAAAACCACCCAAGGGTAGAGGAATAGATATTCATCACGTCCCAGCCCCTCAGCCAAGCCTGCAAGCCCACATGCAGTATTTCTAGGCGGATTTCAGAAAATGTCCCTGGCAAGGCTCAGAGAGTTCTAGAAGCTTGCTTCACCAGTGGGTCCACCTGTCAGGCTGAGAGCAAAGGGGATTCTGCCCGACCGATGAGGGCTACATGGCACTTCCTCCCTCCCCAGTGAATTGTGAACCAGTGTGGGGACTTGAAGACATGCCTGGAAGTTAAGCAACACTTCCTCTCCATGTTGTTTGGGTTTGCCTTTATCTGTAGTCAGGCTTGGCTTGGGCTGCGGAGGTGGCCTTTGCCCTTGGTTTAGCACAAGTGAAAGACCATTCAAGAGATGATTGTGGGATTATTCAGTAGGCTTGTTGCCAGAAAAGTTGTCTGTTACAAAGAGCACGTAGATACTTTTTATTAGGGAATTTCTACTATAGCAGCTCTGTGTTGTGTATATGCTACAGCTTTCATGGTAGCAAAACTTGAAGTGTACTTTGGATCATTTGTCTTGCTGCTTCCCAGTATCTTGTTTTTCTAGAAAGTTCTTTCATTTAAAAAAATTCTTGGAAAGGGATAGGGATCAGTGAACAATTACAGTGTGACTGTAAGAAGAATATTTAAAAGCCAATGTGGTTTGATTTGGAATTCATCAAGTCAGGAAAATCTGCTTACAGTGCTTGCCTTCTGTATTTGGAGGTTTCAGCCTCTCCTCTGAGTAGACCATGTTTTATTTTCTTATAGAAATACAACAGGGCTAGGGTAGGGCTTGACCAAAATTCTGAATTCTGCAAATCTGCTCTCAGCTGATGGTTAGTCACAGTATATAACCCAATAAGGGTCCTCAGTCACTCATGCATAATTGTGACAATCCCAGTTATTCAAACATGAATGGTGGCAAAGAATGAGTGCTCATGTGTGACTCACAGCAGTCAGGGCGACAGGACCCCCTGCCATCCACTGGCTCTTACCAAGCATCTCCCATGGCCAGGATTCACCAATAGAGTGAATGGGACCCACATGACCCCCACTCATGCAGCTGACAGTCCAGAAACACACGAAATGTGTCTCCTCATTTTAAAAATAAATTATATCTTTATTATCCATATTTAGATACACTGAATGAGCAAATAATGTATTGGTGTCCCCAGTTCCCCAATTTCCCTCTTCCCTGTCCCAATCAGCTGGGTATCCTCCTCCGTGGGCAAGCTGACCCAGCCAGTCATCGCACGGAGCAAGAGGAGAGGCAGTAGCAGCCATGGCAGGTTGGCTCAGAGGGTCCTGGTACCAGTTCTGAAGCTGGTGTACATGGGTCACATGTGCCATGTTCTTGATTGGCCTGAAAACATGCCTGAGCCATTGCCTGCCTCTTGGATGGGGTGGAGAGGAATACAGGTTGCTGTGGTCCGTTGTTAATGTTTTTGTCTCATTCCTTGTTTGTTTGCTCCATTAGTGCTGATTAGAAATTAGTGGTGATTAGAAATCACCAAGACTTGTGTCAGGGGACAGGCCAGGAAAGAGAACGGCCATTAAACTCTGGCCAGGCATTGTAAGTCCAGTTCACTACTTGGGGGAAAAGGCCACCAAGGGCCTGTGTGGCTGGCAAGTGTGGGGGATGGTGAATTTCATTTTCCTCAGGCCCACCCCATGTGGGCAGGGCTCTCCTTTGAGAAAAAAATGCTATCTAGACACAGTGCAGTACAGGAGTACTTGGTGCTCGCTGACATCGCAGTGTTGCACGAAGGGCGAAGGGACATCTTTCCGAGACAGGGGCAGCAGTTTCTGATTTGCCTTCAGAATGCTGATCTTTTATTTTTAGGTAGGATAATAATATTTTTTTTTCTTTTTACAGAATGAAGTTGGCCTACTGGAATTCTTCCAAAATGTGATGAAAGAAACTAGGTCAGAACCCAAAAAGGTTACTAGCTGGGTCCTGAACACCTTCCTGGGCTATTTAAAGCAACAGAACCTCGCTGTCAGTGAGAGGTGAGTGAGGTCTGGGGATTCCTTTCTTCCTTTATCATGAACCCTGTGTCCAAAGCAGTTGAAATGGAGCAGGATGAATTTTTCCCTGTTCCTGTTCTCCCTCAGGACCTCCTAACAAGACAACAAACATCCCCTGCGAGCTGGAAACTCTAACAGTGTTCTCAGTCCCATCTGAAAGTTCATCCACTTGCTCATCTCTGTGCATGTCCTCGGCACTGTGCTAGGGGCTAGACGAATAAGACAAACTGGGTGCACACTTGCGGCAGGTACAGACCCGTGAGAAAACAGCCTGTCACCTTGATGTGATCTTGTTTGCTAGAGGCTCACACAGGGCACTGTGAAACTCAGAGGGCACCAAACAGGCCTTTGGAAATCACCTAAGGCTTCCCTCTCAGAAGGTGATGCCCAGGCCGAGCCTTGAGGAACTGGGGTTGCTGGTTGAGGAAGGTGTGAATACCTGGACAGAAGAGACAGTAATGTTACGCTTAGAGATGACCAGGCATGGTTGCTCAGGAAACCTAGAAACTGCAGGGCACTGAGGAAGGCAGGCAGAAAAGGTGGGGACAAGGCTGGATAGATGACCAAGTGCTACCTGGAGGATTTTCAGGTCAAGCGATGGCCATTTTGTGCTCGAGGAGTATGGTATGCATTAATAGTTTGGCCTGCTATAACAAAATATCCTACCTACACAGGGTGTCTTAAACAGACATTCATTTCCCACAGTTCTGGAGGCTAAGACGTCCGAGAACAGCCAGGGTGTCTACTGACAGAGTTGACTTTCTGACTTGCAGATAGCCATCTTGCACATGTCTGCACATATTATGGGGTACTAGAAGACAGAAAGATAGGTCTCTGGTCTCTTAAAGGGACAGTAATCCCATCATGTCCTCCATGACTTCATTTAACCCCACTCACTCCCCCAAGGCTCCATCTCCTAATGCCATCACATTGAAGAGTTCGAGATTCAATATGGATAGATGGATGGATGAGCGATAGATAGATAGATAGATAGATAGATAGATAGATAGATAGATAGATAGATAGATAGATAGATAGATGGACTGCTTGACTGACAGGCTGACTGACTGATTGATTGGTTGATTGATTGATTGATTTTCCTAATGCCATCACATTGGAGAGTTAGATTCAATATGGATAGATGGATGGATGATAGATAGGCTGTCTGACTGAATATATAAGGTTCAGACATAGAGAGAATGTGTTTCAGTCCCTGAAGGGGTAGAGAAGAGCACAGGCAGGGGACAGCTCCCAGGAGTGCTGACACACAGGCCCTGGTGGGGCCTGTGCCCGCATGACAGTGGACTGGCTGAAGTGAGGTGGCCTGAGTAGGGAACGGTTCTCTCACATTGGCTCAGCTTCCAGCTTTTTCACTTGGGCAACAATGTAATATAGATGGCTGTCTTTCTCAGTGTGGTACGAAGTACAGGAAGAAGCATAAGTTCAGGGTTAGAGGTGGAGAGGACATGCTGAATCTGAGCTGCAGGTGGGACAGACACCCTCTGCAGGACATCCTAGTGGACATGGCATGTGGACCCTTCAGCAGATACGAGATGCAATGAGATGTAAGTTGAGAGTTCTCGTGTTACTCAGCATGTTTGTTGGGACTCTACCATGTGCTCACCTTGGACAGGGACAGGTCCTGCTCTGAAAGAAGCTGATGACAATAAGGCGGCAGCAAGGTGGTGCTTGAAGAGGGGAGAAGTCCCCAGCTCCACCCAGATATAAACACACATGCACACACAACACACATTCACATGAAGGGGGGGGATACCAAGAAGAGGATGACCCACAGGCCCTGAAAAAGGTTGGCCTACGTCAGAAGGCCACCGTGAGTGCTCAACAGCTTTTGAGAGCATAGTTTCTTAGAGAACTTCTGGAAGGGGGATAGAATGTGCTTTCAGAGGGTCAGTAGTAACCATTCAGGCCATATCTTTATTGGCAAAAGTAAGACGAGAAACTAGGCAGGATGAGTAGCTTCCAGATCCACAGCATTGCCATGATAACAAAGGTGCAGAAGGTGAGATTCAAGCCCCTGAACAAGAGAACCAATCATCTCAGGAAGAGGTGTGGGAGTAAATGACAGGTGCGGAATGAGACTGGACGGGAAAACTGCACCTTGTGTCAGCTGCTGTCCTCAGGAATAGGCGGAAGGGTGTGTGCTGTGAAGGCTAAAAAGGAGACTATAGAATGGTGACTGGAGTGAGGACATTGGAGATCAGAGGTAAACAAAAGGACCAGTGAAGAGCCAGTACCACCTGGAGGCCCAGGTCCCTGCATCTTCCATGGGGGGCCTCCTGGATCCAGTTTGACCAGCAGGAAAGAGAAGTGTGGGATTGAGATGGACAGCCATTTTCTGGGGATGGGGCATGACTAAGAAGTATCAGGGTGTCTACCCCCAGAACCCAAGATGGAGACGGAGCTGTGGTCCTAAATGAGCTCTGAGGGACTGGATGAAACGGAAAGGCCTGAAGATCCCTGGCCTCGGGAAATTGATGAGAAGACAGCTGAGGACATGAACTTAAACTTAAGATGTCGAATTCCTACTTCAGCAAAGACTCCTTAGCTGTCCAGAACCCAGGGTTATCTGACAGCGGCAAATGAGTGGGCTCTGCCTCGCCACCATTGAGCTTGAAGCCGTGTGGTTTATTTATGTAACTGATGGTGGCGGGGAGGGGGGACTTTCAGAGTCAGTGTGACAGGTACTGATTTCCTCATAGTCTTAGGCAAGTTTAGCCCCAGCGCACCTGAATTCAGAGTCAGCCTTCCATATTTGTGAGTCCAACCAACTGCAAATTGAAAATATTTGGTGGGAAAAAAAGTTGCATCAGCATTGAACATGTTCAGGCTTTTTTCTTGTCATTGTTCTCTAAACAATAGGACATGATAACAGTTTACATAGCATCGCCATTGTATTAAGTGTAAGTAATTGAGAGATGATTTAAAGTGAAGTGGGTATGTAGGTTCTAGGTGAACGTTATGTCATCATATGCAAAGGATTTGCTTCCATCGACTTTTGTGTTTTTGTGGTGGTGAGCCCTGGACCCAGTCCTATGCCTACTAAGGAACAACTGTGTGTGTGCTCTACCAGATGTCCCTGTTGGTGAAAGGAATCCTAAGTCACACCTATGTGTCATTGTGCGAACAAAGAGGTGACTGAGAAATTCCAAATACTGTTAGGTCAATAGAGAGAATTATAGAACACATTTATAATCTAATGAATCAATAAGGTCACAAGATAAATTTCTGTATGACAGGAACATTCAGTTTTGTGTTGGTATGTCCCTCTCTATGCTACATCTTTTATAGCATTATGGTCTTAATTTTTCTGTCTGCCCAATATTCATATGCTGAACTAATCTCCAACATGATGGTGTTAAGAAATTGGACCAGGGCTTTGGAGGGTCACTAAGTCATGAGGGTGGAGCCTTCTGGAATGAGATTAATGACTTTCTATATGAGGCCTCAGAGAGCTAGCTTGCTGCTTAATCCATGTGGAGGACTCAGTGAAAAGATGCCAGCTATGAGAAGGCTCATAGACAACAGGCTCTGTGGGCATTTGATTCCTAACTTCTCCGCTTCCAGAATTGTGAGGGATCATTCGTGCTGTTTATTAGCGACTCGGCCCATGGTGTGTCCAGATGGACCAAAACAACCATTGACTCATGGGAGGTAGTAACCTCCTTTGCACGCTCTAGAAACCTCACTCAACTCCATGCTCATTATGGCTTCTGCACACTGTCTCTGAACACTGTATAAGATAAATGGCTGGTGTATTTTTCTAGGATTGTAGAACATCCGTGCAAACCACACTTAGAAAAGCCTACTTTCTTACTGTCAGTGAAGGTGTGAAGCTGCAGGCTTCTGTCCCTCCTCCTCTTAGGCACCATCAGGATAGTTCACAGATCTTCCAATTTAGTAGCAGCGAATGTTCTCCAAGCCTGGTTTCCACGTGGAATTACCTGTCTCCATACTTCATGGTAAACAAACACTTGAAGGATGATAGGTCTGCTCTTTGGAATGAACAACCCTAATAAGGTTCCTGCATTACTAAAATTATTCCGCTGAAAGCCAAATCTACTTAGTTCGAGGAGTTCATGGAAATTAGCACAGGGGCTGAGATACAGCTCCCTTTTTATGGTCTAAGAGCTTCCAAAGAAATGTATGATGACTGCTGGGACCTAGACTTAGAAGGTGTTTTCAAGGGGCATAAAGCTTGTCAAAGTACTGTGACACAAGCACGCTCACATGCTACTTAGAAAGTGTTCCTATTTGAGCTGAGTCCTCCAGTGACCTCAGATAGATAGCAGCTTCCATTATCCTAGCTGCTGTGTCTGTTTAGAACAGCTAAACCATGTATTTGTAAGGAAGCAATCTGTAATTCTGTCTTGTTTCAGAAATCTTGGTGCCTAAGCTCACAACCTTAAAGCAGCCTTAATACTCATCCACCACGACTCAGGGAACTATGCGAAAGAGGGGGCGGAAAGATCGTGAGAGCCGTGGTGGGGGAGATTATCCAGAGGCATGGCCAGGAGAACCTGGCTGAATACTAGGCTACCCATGGTCCCCTGTCACAAGGACTGATCCAGACGACCCATGGAGGAGGTTATCCAGCGGATTGGAGAGGGGAGGGCAGCGGGGAATTGGGGATAACAACTCATTGTTTGCCCACTGAATAATGTAACACATTATTATTATTATGGACAATAAATATATATTTAAGATTTAAAAAAAAAAGAAAAAGAAAAGAAATCTGGGTGCATACTTCACCCCAGATATGACTTAGGGACTTTGTATAGTGTTTAGTTTCCCTTGTTTTCTGTGTCATGGGATCTTGGCAAGTAAGCCATGTCATATGAATGGAGATGTAGTGGGTTCTGGGCCCTGTCTTCTGTGTCCAGGAAGCCATCGTGATCTGCAGAAGGAGCAGAGCATGTAGAGGCCTCGAGGGCAGTCAAGGATGTGGCACTGTGTCCCTTGTGGAAAGTCCCTTACAATTAAAAGGAGTTTATGTTTGCACAGAAACACTCAGAAAAAAAAATGGCTTTGTTAGCTGTTTTGTTTGAAGTGATTTTCAGTCTGGTCTTTCATTTGAAACTATTTAATTACTGGATTTTCCCCCTTTTTCTTTGTGGTTCATGAACTTTGCGGCCACCTCCTTTTTTGCACTAATTGCTCTAAGCTATTGTCTGCTGCTACAACTTCTGCCAATGAGCTGTTATTGTTGGGCAGTAAAATACAGGGGACAAACATCAGTAAAGAAATGTGTTATAGGGCTGGAGAGATGGTTCAGTGGTTAAAGGTTCTTGGTTACAAAGCCTGATAGACCAGGTTCAGTTCCCCGGCACCCACACAAAGCCAGATGCACAAAGTGGCACCTACATCTGGATTTCATTTGCAGTGGCTGGAGGTCCCGGTGTGACCATTTTGTCCCTTTCTCATTCTCTCTCTGCTTGCAAATAAATAAATGAAAATATTTAAAATAAACAAAAAATTTAAAACATTATTATATCCTAAAATACAAAATAAATAAATCAACTAAGGGGTCCAGTTAGCCTTTTTTTTTTTTCATCCCTGAGTGTGGTTAATTATTTAAAAATACAAGAGCAAGAGTTTGAATTCTGATAACCTTGTGTGGAACCTGAATGAAATGTTAACTGATGTTCTCTTTCTTTTCTGGACCGTTAGTCCTGTCACACCCTCTGCGCTAGCAGAGCTCCTCAACCTACTGGACAGTAAAGCCATTTCTTCATCAGCAGCTAAACAGGTATGCCCACATTTCCAGAAGCTTCTCATTGCTCTACTATTGCTTTAAATGTTTCTCAAATGCCACCACTAAGTGAGCTTCATAATTGGACTATTATATTAAGGGCTGTGATGTTTTGATGTGGGAGATTTTGTTTAGCAAGGATAGAAAGCCAACGTGTGCCAAGCGGTACTTTACCTCTGGTCTCTGCTCACTGGGAAGAATGTCTGGCTTTGCCCTGAGTGTCTCTCCACCCCCAAGTATTTGTTTATGCCCAAGGCTGGGGACATGTCCTTGTAGCCCACAGCCAGTCCCAAGGCTCTCTCTCACATGTCTGCCCTTCAAGAGTTGGTCCTCAGCAAGGAGGATGAGGGCAGACTGCCACAGCCTTGGAAGATGAAATTTTACACGTGTGAAACCCAGAAAAAGTGCATTGTGTAAAGTGGTCCTCAGCCTCACCTCCACCTCACTCACAAAGCCAGGTGGGTGTGATTTGGAACTGAGAAAAGTCTACAAATAAGGACCCCCAAAGATAGAGAACACCTTCGCTCTGCTGCCTCTAGCTTCAGAGAACACGCAGCTGCCAGCGCTGCAGCCCAAATCCTAATGCTATTTTAATGGCGCCTTTTGCATTTAATATTTATACGCACCGACAGTAGTGGCAGGTTACAAAGTGAGGCTGCTTTGGGCTAATTATGAGATACGGTGGCGTCTACCCCAGGCTCTGCTGGGAAACAGGAGACAGGAGCCAGTGAAGACTGTCAGCCTGGGGACCCAGCACTTAGGAAAGGCTTTGGGTTGCAAGGATGTCAGAGGAATACAAATGTTTATGACAGAGCTCAGCAGTTGTAGGAAGATTCGATGGCCTGAGGGCAGGCAAACTATATATACACGGAAGAGCAGATGAATTGTAACATTTGAAATGAAAGAAGGAAAAACATCTTCCCTTCCTCCTACCCACTCTGCTCTGCAAAAAACAAAACCTACCCCAGTGCAGTAGGAGTTCTGGTGGAGGGCGCAGATGCTGGCACTGTATCAACTTCTGGCAGCCTGAGAGGAGGCAGGTGAATCCTGGCTTCTAAGAGGCTGTGAGCAAGAATTAAATCCTGATTGAAAAGGGGTGTGCTGTGTGGTGCTGAGGGAATCTCCCCTGTGGACCAGGGCCTTGGGGTTGAGCTTGTATTTTCTGCTTTTTGCTTTCTGTTTGTAAGGAAATCTTTGATTTTCAGGGAGGTGGGAGGAATAATGTATGCTGTATGTAGTGATTACAAAGAATTTAAGTAGTCTGCTGTGGTGATACAAGCCTGTGATCTTAATTCTTAGAAGGCTGAGGCAAGAAGATCCAGTGTTCAAAGCCAGCCTGGACTAGGCTAGGCTACATCATAAAACTTGATCTCAAAAATAAAATAAAAATTTTAAATATAATATATATGTATAATGTAGAGAGAGAGTTGGAGAAATGGCTTCCTGCACAAGCATGAGAGCCTGAGGAGCAGGGCGACAGCCAGGGCTCTTCTCCCCACAGCCCTTCTGTAAACTGCCCATAGCAGTGAGCAAGCATGGGAGCTGCCGTCACCAGGCCGAGTTTCTCTCCAGAGCTCATAGTTCATGCCCACCTGTGGTGATTTGACTGAAATGTCCACAGGCCCCCGGCTGGTGGCAATTTGGGGAAATTGTAGGGCCTTGGCGGTGGAGCCTTGCTGGGGGAGGTGGGCATTGACTAGTTCTCTCTGCTGAAGTGGAGCTGTGACCCTGACTCTGCTTTCCCACCATGATGCAGCTTCCCTCATAGCTATGAGCCGAGGTAAACCCTTGCCCCCATAAGCTGCCTCTGGCCGGTGTTTTCACCCAGCATTGAGAGCGGAGCTGCTGCATCATCTCACTCCCTCACTAGTGACAGGTGCTGGGTGGCAGGAACACAGTCCTGGCAGTCACATGGGTGAGCTCTGATCGCCTTTGTTGAGCATCCTTTTGAGTCTTGTTTATGTAATGTACTTTAAAAACCAAAGAGGGGGATCAGTGAGGAAAGTGCCTCTCCCAGAAGCATGCGGACCTGCACTCACATAAGATAAGAGGCATGAGTGGTAATCTCAGCACTTCGGAGGTGGAGACAGGAAGATCCTTGGGGATTATTGGCTGGCTAGTCTAGCCAAATCAATGTCCTGGATTCAATGAGACTCTGCCTCAAAAAAAAATTACTTAGAAGAATAGTTGAAAAAGATGCCCAATGCTGACTTCTGGCTTCCTTATGTGCATGCACTTCCACACACACAAACATGCAGCACACAGAGTTCACTAAAGAGAAGAAAAACATTGATAGAATTAAGTTTTCTGAATTTAACCAAGGAGCCCAACCTACTCTGTCTTGGAATTGTGAGCCAGAAGAGTGTCTTTGATTCTACCAATTATTAGTGTGGCCTCTGATAGAGCTCGAGGAGCTCTGTGGGGGATTAGATGACCAGGGGTTGAGGAAGAAGGCTGACAGTGTGGCTGACTCCTGGGGATGACCGACATGCAGTCACCTGGTCCTGAGAACAGTTTGAATTCCTAAGAATCTCCTGCTTTGTGTTTTCATGTGTTATTAATCCCTCGTTCCCCATCTCTCGCTGATATTGTTGCCCATTACTTTTGTCCTTTCCGCATGTCTCTGCACCTTCCTCCCAGGTGATCCAAGAGGGCTTCTGAGGCTTACAACCTGTCCTTCAGCACCCTGGGGCCAGGAAGAGGTGGCTGCCACGCAGCAGCCCTATTGTTCAGAAACAGAAATAGGAACGCAAAGATTATGCTTTTCCGTGAGCAACCTCCTGGTCCTCACAAAATCCAGGAGTGTGTATAGAAGCAGCAGGCGACAGTCCCATCTCCTTCCCTCACTAGGACAGGATCTACTTGGACACATCAGACACCCTGGCCCAGAGCCTCACAGCTCACCTGCAGATAACACCCCAGGCTGCCCAAGCTGAAGCCCAGGATATATCCTGACTGCTGGCCAAACTACAGCTCAGGGGAAACGGGGTGTGTGTGTGTGTGTGTCTCCTTTCTACACCCCTAGAAGCAGAAGTAGGTGGTCTGCTGTCTCCAAAGCATAGTCCAGCCAATGCTTGCAGTGGACCAGGCCAGATGGGGCCTGTGGAGATGGGGCTCCATCTCTCACACAGCCTCCTCTGTGAAGACAAGCTTTAGAAGCATTTCAGCGTAGAAAATGTTCCCTAACATGCATCAAAGCTGCATCACAGGCTTGATGTCTTTCCTCTTGGTGCTTCAGCTTTTTGGGAACTTTACTGTGCCCTGTTCCCATAGGGGCTTGTGATAGGTTTGTCCCTATAAGAATGACCTTCCACATAGTTGTCTTTAACACAGGAGGGACTCCCTTCCCCATAGCTGTCACAGCTTTCTCCCTGCCATTTCCCTTTAACAGTTCTTCCATCCACATGCTGACCTGGAAGCCCAGGACAGGCAGGGACAGGTGAGGGGCCTGTGAGCTTCCCTTCAGGACACTAAGAGTAGTGTTCTCTAGGAAGAGGTTTCCTAGGCAGGGACTGGCTGTGTCGGCCTGTCTGTCACTGTTGGCTCCCGTGTGTGGTGGGGGGTTCCAAGTTTCTATCACCCTTACTTTTCGTGGTCCTTTATCACCACGGAGAATCAGCACTGTGCATGCAGCCATGGGGGCCTGGGAGCCCTGCTTCTGGCCAGAAGCAATGGCCCTTGGGTCGTACTTCCCAGGGTGTGATTAGACACACACAGAAACTGAGGGTTTATGCTGTAGCAAGAGTTTGGGAAGCCACAGAGGCCATCTTGTGAGTGGCTAGAGGGCCAGGGCAGCAGAGTGTCCCCCTCAGTGGCTCCCTCCCTGCTGGGCTCCAGCTCAAGGTCCTCTGCTTAATTAAGAGGGAAAGAGGAAAGGAGTGGATAGCTGGAGTCTGGTTTGTGCCCCTCCCTCAGCTGGGTCTGGGCTGTGGTAGCCAGTAGTTTGTAAAATCAATAAAAGGGTGGCTCCTAGAAGCCCCCAATGATGCAACTCTGGTGTCATCACTCTGTACCAGCAGACAACCTGTCCCTTCCTGGAGGAGGTGTCCCTGGAGCCACATGGTGGCAGGGAGTGTTTCCATAGCCTATGGCTGCAGGCCAGGGGGGGGGGGCGAGAGTCAAACAAGGCTGCCCTGCATTCTCTCATTTCAGACACACACAAAAAAACAAGCTGGGCATGGTGGCACACACCTGTAATCCCTGCACTCGGGAAGCAGGGGTGGGATGATCACTGTGAGTTCAAGGCCAGCCTTGGGCTACAGAGTGAGTTCCAGATCATCTAGGGAGAGAGAGAAAGAGAGAGAGAGAGAGAGAGAGAGAGAGAGAGAGAGAGAGAGAGAGAGAGAGAGAGAGAGAGAGAGAGAGAAAACCACACTGAGAAATGCTTTCCTTAAAACTGTTTGCCTTTCTCCACATCTGATTGCTTTGAGGATTTGTTGTCATTTCTAAGTAGAAGAATGAGCAGACCATTCTCAGTGGATTATCCTAGTGAGACTACCTGCGTCCAGCTCTACTTGGGGCGGGAAGTGTGGGAGGCTAGGGCCCCTGCAGGTTGTGATTTGTTTTTGGGTATTCTCCATTTTGTATCTTCATTATGGGGCTACCTTCCTGCCCCCCCCAACCTGCTTCCCAGCAGGCTTCCCTGAACTGTATGTGCAGTGGGTTTCTCCTCTGCCCATGTGGCCCATCCCTCACTAAATGTCACCTTCGTTAATTAGCTCAGTAGACACAAGACAGATCCATCACAGGCCTCTGACTCGGTCAGCAGGAGCTCTTAGAGTGGCTATCATCTCCACACCTCCTGCAGCTGGCTGACATGAGTCCTCTTCCTCTGTGGGGAGGGAGCTGCTCAGCCCCAGGAGGATACTGTGGCCCTCCACACAGCGGGGTGGTGTTCCCCAGCCTGTCAGGAGGCTGGCACATGGAGCTGGCTCTTCACTTCTTCCCTCCCTGCCCTGCCCGCAGGTGTTTGAGGAGCTCTGCAAGGCCGAGGGGAAGACGGCAGCACAGATTGTTTCTGAGCAGCGACTGGAACTGATGCCGGATGGAGAGGCGCTGGAGCAGCTCTGCCAGGCCACCATGGACGGACACCCCCAAGTGGTGACTGGAGGGCGAGGGTGGGCGGACAGCTTCCAGGGTTCCTGGTGCAGCCAGGGGCCCTTTCTTTAAGGCTGGCTCAGTCTTATCAATCACTCCTTACTTAGGAGTGTCAGCTCTTTAGTTAATGTAAGAGATGAAATTAAATGACTATACTGGAAAGACACAGCTTCATCTTCCTATGAGGAAATGGAATTTCCTAATTCTCTGTGGAGTTCAAAAGGGTTTTTATCAAGTTTTAAGCCTAAGTTTTGACCTCTGGGGTCAGTCACCCTCTCCCAGAGTTATTATCTGTGTGGCCAGCTCTGCTTCATAGGGAAGACCTGCTGTAAAGGGAGAAAAGACAGGGAAACACTTGAGAGCTATCCCTTTGAGAGGTGGGAAGAAATGCAGAAAGGAAAAGAATTTGTAAATTATCAAGAAACTCCTTTGACAGGAACATGGCTGAAAGCCAAGCCATTTTGTGTTCTTAGCATGGTTAGTGCAAGATAGAAAAACTATACCAAGTCACAGCTCCCTCCACAAGTCTCATCATATTGTCTGGAGATATTTTTCAGTGGGGAAATTGCTAGTCTCTTTCAGAATAATGCCCACCCACCCATCATCATGCAGGGACACTAACAGCTCTGTGATAAGGAAATGAGCCCCCATGGGTCCCAGTGAGCCCCATCTTCCTGCTACATCTGCAGTGACTGATAAGGACACACTTGCTGATCAGGACCCTGCAGGGAGCCCAGCACCATGATCCTGGCAGTCAGTGGTTATGTGACAGTTCAGCTCTCCTGCCTTCGCCATCCCCTACCCACCACAGCCCCTCACCCAAGTGCTCTGCCATTTTGTAAGTCTGTTTTCTAACCTGTGGCTCTTGGCAGGAAGCAGTGGAGAAGAAAAGGCCTTGGGAACACCTGGGTGCTTTCCCAATGGTACTAGAGTCACTGAGGCACCCTGGGTGATTAGACCCAATGCTCCACCACAGAGATGGCTCACTCGCACTGTGTCCTGGTGGCCCAGCTCCCACGTGCCAATCACTATGACCCATCACAGGCCTCTTGTTCATTTTAATCAGAAGGCAGAGAAGCTGAAATCTAGAGAGCTCCTCAGTTAACCTCTTCCTCCCTTCTTTCCTGATTTTACATCCTATATGAAGGGCAAAGAAGCTGAACTAAATGTTCTGAACTGAAACCATGAGGGTGTTTAGTATCTATTTTCTCTTTACAGGTCACTGACATGAAGAAGGGAAACCCCAGAGCTATTAACAAGCTGATTGGATTGGTCCGGAAAGCAAGCCTAAGCCGGGCAGACCCAACTGTGATCAAGGAAATACTAGAGAGGAAGTTGTCCATGTAGTTCAAGTGATGTCTCCTCGCCCCGAGCCTAGGCCCCCCCTTCAGGAGGCGGGGCTTACACATGCATGTGTCCTCAGAGACCCTGTGCCCTGAGAGGCAGTCTTCATGTAAAACCAGTAGTCATTTCATTGGCTTCACTGACTAAAACGGTTCTGTGATGGTGGCGGCAATGGTGAGCCTTGGAGGAATTCCATTCTAACCAAACCTCACTGTGCAGTTTCCCATGAGCACTTCCTAAAGGTCATGTGCCAGAGCTCCATGGTGACCGAGAGAGACAACCTGGATGTTATATATTTAGACTTGAAAACAAGTTAATGAAGATGGAAACACAGAGTAACTGAGACCATATGACCACATCTGCTCAGGGAAGGGTGGGGAAGGAGGATGTGGTCACCTGAAAGCATGGATGTCAAAATCAGTGAATTGCAGTGACAAAAGAAGTTTGTAAATAAATTTAATGAATAAAATATATAGACTGAAATAGCACATAAATTATACCTCAAAGATTGTATAGTTGTATAGTTGACACTTCCCAACTCCCCCCTCTCCAAAACACACATTTAGGCCAAAAAAATGAAAAGAAAAAGCTGTACTATTGAATTGTTTCCTGAA
Organism: Zapus hudsonius; assembly: GCA_004024765.1. Lineage (NCBI taxonomy): Eukaryota > Metazoa > Chordata > Mammalia > Rodentia > Dipodidae > Zapus > Zapus hudsonius. The sequence goes on from PVHP010000250.1 coordinate 55,861, forward strand.
AAGAATAAGAGAATAAACTAGAAAATCAGAATCTTGACCCTGAACTGTACTTGCGGTGCAGCCGAGTGTGGCAATGAAGAGCAGCTGCCTTCATCCGTTCTGTGATGGTGTCTATTTCTGTATTTGTCCCTCACATGCCTGGCAGGTCAAACAAAAAGACCAGTTTTGTAAATGTTCTTTCTAAAAGTATTTGTCAAACTCTGAAACAACAAGGGAACAAAATTGTTGGAGGCCCCGATTTTAAACCAAATTCTCAGGCCTAATAACACCTCTGGGGGCCACTGCTATAGCTGCTGCGGAACGGGAGGAAAGTGGACGCCCACTTCCATCAGCACACAGGCACCCTGGACTTCCCTGGGAGAGAACGAGGCGGAAAGGGAGCCCACCCCAGCCAAAAGCAGGAGAGAGGGGATTCGGTGCTGCCGTTTAGACAAGCAGGAGGAGATGACATTAAAACATTTTAACATACTAGTGACTAGAACTGTAGGTGAATGTTACCCAGGAGGCTATGTGACACAATTTCTTTTTTGTTATTTTATTTTTGCAGTACTGATTAGGCCTACAAGTGTGGTTTTTACTAAGCCTCTCTACAAGAGAGAAAGAGAACCTTGTCTCGCGCCACAAGTCTCTGAATTATAGCGAACAAAAGTGCTAGATTTGAATCTAGCAGGACCTTTATTTTGTAAGGAAAAATAAGGCTCCATTTTTAGAAACTCCATCTTTACCAAAAGCTCTGGCTTATTGATCAGCAAGCCTTCCAGACACTCGAAGACCAGTTCAGACCGTTTCCAGTCAAGGGCTTACCTCTAAGGTGGTGTGGCCAGATCAATAGTTCACCACTGTGTAAGGTGAAAACTGCACATAGATTATTCCCAAGGAAAATGCCATTAACACACTTGGTCTTCACAAGGTTTTTCTCACCCAGATCCTGTAACTGCCCTGTCTCGGATGTCAACTCTTGAAATCCTGAAACCCAGGCTTTGTGTGTTCGTAGCACTGCTGCTGGGGGGAAAGAAAAAAATCACAGCCCGGCTCTGATTGAACTTCACTAGGTATTGGGAAGATCTGTTTACATAGCACCCTAAGAGTCACAGGGTATGGCTCTGCCACTGAAGTATGATTTACAGTCCTGCATGGCTGTGAAGTTAGTCTACTTTGGTTTAAACCATTTAGGGGAAATCTCATTAAAATGTACAAGTTGGCACCAGAGCTAAAGTCACTGCCATCTGTCACTGGAAGCCACACACCTGACACACCTGTGGCCCGTGTGCAGCGGAGGCATTGGTGCTGAGGGAGGGTCAGGTCCAATGTGTGCCTCATGATCAGGAGGCTGGCTGGTGGTTCTGGCAGGAAGTGGGTACGTGGGTCCCCACATTCATAATGCTACCCAAATAGGAAGTAGTAAAAGTTCATCTAATTACAAAAGTTTTTTTATGCCCCTCTCCCCTACTTTGTAAGAAGGGCTGCCAGCCACCCATATTTTCAATTCCGGGTCATCATGCAACAAGTTTTTATATCTGTCCAGGCTCATGCATGAAAGGAACTTGTCCTCTGAAGCAAATAGGAAACCATGTTAGTATTCTACCAAGACAAAGTTCTAGTTGCCCCTCCTTTTTAAAAAATTCTTGCTAATCTGGAAGATTTGAAACAATGTCTTTCCTCGGCTTCAACGTAGTCATGTCTGTATATGGCTTCTAGCATGGTCCGAGACTCTTATCATCTCTCATTTCAGCTGGATTTAGTTTTACCATTTTAAGGACTCCACATAGTGAATAGATACTGGAGAAAAAAAAACCCTGATTCTTGCCAGTGAGCCACTTGCTTCTTCAGCAGGTTCTAGACAAATGCACTCAGGGACGGACTGTTTGTCAACAGAGCTGGCCCTGTGCAGAGAGGTGGGAGGCACGTGTGTGAGGCCTTCTCTCTGCCTCTCTGTCAGATGGCTGAGCGGAACTCATGTAAGCTCATCAACACCAGATTCCCTCCTATAAAACATACACAGCACAAAAAGAGGTCTGGTTATGGGTGGCTTTTTTAAAGTGTCACGTGACACGGTAAGCTGCACACACTTCTGATGCCTCAGCTCCATGAAATCTATAATCCGGCCTAAGAGCTTCTCTCACCTTTGTCAGCTTCTGAAGTGACTCCACAAGAGACCCGAAATGAGCAGCGAATGCACACAGACAGAGCCCGAGGTCAGGGCAACAATGAGCTAGGTTTACCCACATCTTCAAAACCAGGAACAAAATTCCCTGTGAGCCAATGGGATAGGAAAGGGCCAGTCCTAGGTTTACCACCAGTGTGGAGAGACTAGAGCAAGAATCCACAGATCTGACCCCCCCCCCATTCTGATCTTTTTCCCCAAAGAGCCTCACGGAAAATCTTTTGCTAAGGCCTTGTTTATCCATTTAATGAGCATCGAAGATAATCTGTCCTCTGTAACAAGTAATGGCCTAATAAATGCCTGAGTGGAGAGAGGATTTGCTGAGGCAAAATTATCCCAAAAGTCATTCTATGTCTTCCAAGAGTTTTTTGTAAAACATTAGGTTTATGATGTTCGTGCAAAAAGAAGAAAAACGTCAACTCCATTCTCTTAAAATGTTTCCTCACAGAGGAGACTTAAGGGTGGAGTACAAACTGTTTTAGCTGTTAAGTGATGGGAAACTTGTGCTGTGTGATTTACAGGCTGGAGGCTGGAGCAAGAAGGGGCCAGGATCTTCCTAGTGGCTCAGAGCTGATGTGGCCTCGGCTGCATGAGTGCCAGCTGAGGTCTGCAGCTAGTTGTACCTTCCGCTGGCCTGGGGTGGTGACTTGAAGGGCCACATGCAATAACAGCTGTCCGGCAATAAAGCATCTCATAAAAATGGCAAGCTCAACAGCCATATCGGCAAACACATAGCTGGCAATCAGCAATTAAGCTGGACGTCCTTAAATGAGAATCAGAGCATGCACAGATATTCACATCCCACCCTGCTGACCAGATTAACCTAACAAAACTGATCCAAAATGAGTAGCCATGTCACAACCTGACACCTCTAAACAGATCTAGAAGTCATACCACATGACTACTGCCTAGGGGGTGCAGAGACATCAGAACCAACTTCTAGCACTGAGTACCACTGGCTGCACAAATCAGGGCAACCCAAATATTCACATATCTAGTCTCTGGATTCTCGTCATAGGAGCACACTTTCCCGAGGACACCCTGGCCCCAGGATGGCTTGATAGGATGGAAATCAACTCTATCTGACCTAAATAAAAGCCATCTGCTAACTAAATAGCCTTTCCTTGCTGAGGGCCTGGAAAGTGCTAATGCATCCTCCACTGGCAAAATGCCAAAATCCTTTCTAGAATGATGCTGAGGCAAACAGGAGCCATCACACAAGGCTGTCCAGAGAAGGAAGTGCTGAATGTTAAAATCACATCGTCAGCCTGTGATTCCTGCATCTCCACTTCACAGCTGGGAGACTATAACTTACCCCCATAAATTTGTGTTTTAGGTTGAATCTAAGCTGGATTTTCTTGGTCTAAAATTTTACAACATTTACCTGGCCATTTTCAAACATCAATTGTAAATATCTTGGTGTGCTCACATATTTTGAACCACAAAATTCACTCAGTCTAAGACCTCAGCATCAGACCCTGAATTATGTTGTGATGTTCCAGGAACCCTAACTCCCATCCCTGCCCAAAGGGACTGTGTCTACGGGCACAGCACTGATGTGGGGCCTGTCATGGAGAAGAGGACCAACACTCATGGACCTATTGTAAGGATGTCAAGCCTCTAAAAACACTAGGAAAAGGGCATCTCTATGGGTCTCACCTATGAACTTTAGGATTGAAATACCAAAGCCGTGTCATCAGCCACCTGCCTAGGGCAATGGACATGCTTCCATGTTGCCAGGCTTGCTCTTCTGTTTAAAGCTCAGTTTTCCTTGGGCATGCCCACACCGTTCCCTAACAGCCTATTTCTGGCTATTTTACTCAACATAGGTTTTGTGAGTCTGGATACTCAATTCTCAGGTCAGTTTTATGACTTGATTTTGCCAACTCTGAACACCGCCCTCTGGAGGAAGACCTAGGATTCCAGAACAAACTGGTTTCTGTTTCCAAATAGGGAGTCAGGAGTTGTCAAATGAGTTTGCTATCCAGTCCACCCTGGAAGTCAAATTTCCATGCCTCTCCCCCAGGACTAGCTGTTGCTGTCCTTATTTAAGTCTACTTCAGTAACTACTGGGGAAGAAAGGGGGGCCTCAAAGAGTGCCCTGAGGTGTGTAATAAACATGTGGACTGGGTGGCAGCATGCCTGCCTCCCGTGCAAAACAGAAAAAGGAAACATGGACTCCGGAATCAACACCACCACTGCTGCCAGATAACAGGAACATAGAACATAGAACATGAGAGAGAGAGAGAGATTGCAGGTGTGTCTTCAGCATTCTGGAACCAAAGTGATGGCACCCCATGAGCTTCTTCGCCTGTTCCTCTTCTCCACCCATGAAGTTGCTCTCTTTTCTGATGGAGACCTGTGGGCAGGTGTCAGAAAGCCAAGAGCAGGCCAGTCTGCTTTCAAGACAGTGAAGTCAGAATGCACCTGGGACAGGTATCTATCTGCATCTTGCTTTAGGAATCACTGCCAGGCTGGTTCCTAAGAGCTCCCCACCCTGCATGCCAGGCTCATTCTTTCTTCTTTTTACTGGCCTTCAGAACTGGGTCCAAAATAGAGAGGCATCTACTATTTATAAATTTCAGCTGTTTGTGGTCTCCTTTCTAGCCCAGTTATTCTCTGTCCAGGAGTAGGACAGAGAGGTCTGAGGCAGCAGTGCCTCCAGTGGGGCCTGGACCACTGCCAGCATGGCCGTAGTGACTGAGTCATCAGCAGGTTCCTGGCTGCCTGTGACCTGTCTGTATTTACATCCCAGCTCCCAACCGGGGCTGCTAAGTGCCCATTTCTCTGTACAGTGCAACAGATTCGTAAAAGCAGCAAGTCAGGACCAGTGTTTTTACAGGTGACAGTAAACTTACCTTTATCTTTTGCCCTCTCCTAAACTTCCCACCCCCAGAAAATAAAACCACACACACACACACACACACACACACACACACACACACACACACTTACAGGATAGCTTCACAAGTTACTGTTTGTTTTCATAAAACACTTATAAAAATGTTGGTTGGTTTTTGCATAAGTATATAATACCACACTTTTGATCAAACAAATAGCTAAAAACAAAGTAACAGTTTGCATAGGTATGCTTTGTTTTGTGCAAATCTTACTGAAATAAGGCTATCTGCAGTATTTTGGTAGTTGTGGAGTGATTAAAGAACACTCAAGCAACAAGAAATAATACCCTGCATTGCAGAGTCTCTCCAGCTACATGTAATTTCCCTGGCACAGAGCGGGGGCTGGGGAATTCTCCCACAACATAAGGCAATCCATGTGGAGAGAATGTATGTCCTAGAAATAAAACTCAAAGGGACAAGCTAAGTGTGCCTGTGTGGTGAGGCAGGAGGAGCTCAGAACGGAGGCAGAGACGCAGCAGCCATGTTGACCTGGCAGTTGCAGAGGAGCTGCCCTTCACCTGGTCCAGAAATCACTGCCCGCCCGCCCGTGTCTGCTTGGTGTCCTCTGAGCTGCACGTCACACGACTCCAAGGGACGGAAGAGCCACCACCAACCATGCATGTGAGGAGGAAAAGCTGAGCACAGAGAACTGCCAAGCCAAGGGGGCCACCATCTTATGAGACTGACTTTCATTCCCTAAAATCAGGAGAGGCCCCTCCCCACGAATCAAGTATTGTCAGGAAATATCAAAGTAGACATTTTTGATGAGCAGCTTTGCATTTAACATTTAGTCAAGACACTCTAGCCTTATAAAACAAGAATCTCAACTTAGAAGAACCATAAAGCGCTAACAGCAGGAGTCCTCAAAGTCCCCCAGGACCTTGTAGCACAGAATGGAGTGTTCCTGGGCCAGGGCCGCCAGCTCCTTCAGGAACTCGGGGAAGAGGGCCGCCGCCAGCATGGTGTTCCGCACTGGCAGGGGCAGGTTTGGGGGTGTCCCGGTCACCTTGGCCCTGTTGCTCAGGAATGGCTGAAGCACTCTTGGAGGACCGTCCAAAAGGCTCTTGCCACCACCTGTCCTGGAGGCCTCCTGCATGGGATCTGAAAGCAGAAGGAAGACAGACATTGGACTCTCGGTGACCTACCCACCTTCTGAATTGACGGTGTGGCACTGCAGAGGCCACTTCCTCAGCTGACTGGATCCTGAAGACAGCTCTTGAGCGCCCTGTGACACGCAAGCATACCCCACAGACAACAGCCAGCACACAGCCTGGGATGAAGACTACTGCAGTCAGCACCATGTGGCTGGGACGAACACAGCTTATGGAAGGAACACGTTTATTTTAGGTTTGCAGATCCACTGAAGTTCCATCCATGGTGAAAGAAGCTCCCTTTCATAGATCCAAGCAGAGGGAAACCACCAAACAGCCAGCACCACACATGTGAACAGCCAGAGCTCAAACTGCTCTCTCCACACCTTTGGGCTGGAATCAAGATCCCACCTCCAAACACACCTTAGGCTGGACCCCAGGCTCCACCCCCTCCCAATGACACCTCCTCCAGACACTGGTGGGCAGGCAGTGATTTTTGGAGGAGGCAGCTAGAGACTTAAGCAGGAAGCTTAATCTTAATCAAAAGTACCTGAGCCTATGGGGGACATACATTCACATGCAAAACACCACACAGGAGACTTGCACTCAAAGCCCTGGACAAGGAACCTTGTGTGCAAGTGTGACAAGAATACAGGTTTATAAAGAAACCTCCCAGACAGACAATGTGGTGGCACCTTGAAGTCCTGGCTACCAGGGAGGCTGAGGCAGGAGGACTACTTGGGTCCATGTTTAAGGTCAGCCTGGTAGAGAGAGGTGGGGAGAAGAGTAGAGAGAGAAAAGACCAGAAGAGAAAGGAGGGAAGAGAGCCAGTAAGAAACTTGCATGCCATGTGTGGAAGGGGAGAAATGAAAGGGACAGCTCCCATGCTGACAGCAGCAGGGTGGAGGCTGGGGACACAGGAGGCTTATGAAGGACACGAGGCTACTCTGCTCTCCTGCCACACAGTGCCAATCCTGCTGGTCGCCAGGGACAGCGCTAGTTCTCAAGCTCTGTGCACTCTGCAGCTGTTGCTCTGGCCTGGAAGGCTTCCTAGGAACCCTGTCTAGGTATAGAAAGAGAGTGGGGAGTCTTCTGGGTCGCCAGAAATAATGCTGAGTACTAAGAATACTGGAGAGACCAGAACTTCCAAGAACATAGGGACCTGGTGGCAGAAAGCTGACATCTAAGGAGGGTTTCCAGAGGGTTCCCTCACAATTTCAATAGACTAAGTCTAATATGATATGAGCCTAAGCTCTAACTTATTCAAGTGATTTACATTTTCATACAAATCAGTTTTACTAATTAAAAAGGTCCAACTTCCCTGACTGTTTAATTTTGGAACATCTCTAGTCCTCATATACGTGTAGGAATTATTTATGCAGCCTTTTGCCCCCTACCCAAACGGTCTCATTACTCCTCCTAAATCATTATAGTCAAGCTCTTCATTATTTTGGCTGCTTTTTAGAATTCAACCCCATTTTTCAACACTTTTCAGAGTGTTGCTTAACTACAGTACTAAAAATTCTTGACATTTATAGTACTTTCCACATCTCACTACTATAGTCTTTAGTGTTAAAAAAAATCCTCCACTTCACTGCTTTAAATATACTTTTGGATTAAAGCTTATCACGGTTCATGTCATAAAGAACTGGAAGAGTTATTGAGAATCATTCCTGCCATGACTGACAACAGCAGAACAGAAGTGTGGACACTGCTGAAGTCAAGGTGAGCCTTGAGACCCCCACTCCACCCTGCCCTCAGGCACTGCATCTCCCCAGGGCTGCCAAAGCTCACAAAGCAGCTGGTCTGGTTACCAGTGGGGATTGGGAGACTCAAGGACATCTTTCTCAAAACCTGCATGATGGGCTGGAGTGATGGCTCAATGGTCTAGGCACCCACATCCATCACACACACAAGGTGGTTGTGTGGGTCTGGGCTAGAGGCCCTGGTGTATCCATGCCCACACTCTCTTGCCCTCTCTATATATTTTCCTGCTTGTAAATGAATTTAGAAAAAAAAACACCTGTGTTGTGCTCACTGCTCACCACCTGGAATTCTTCTAAATGGCAACGGGGCTTCAAAGGCACCAGTGCTGTGGCTAAAAGTGCAGACTGTCACCTACCAGCTGGGCTTCTTCAGGCAAGTAGATTTGCCTCTCTGTATTTTCATTGCTTCGGCTGTCAAAAGCCCAGTCTGGGCTAGAGAGATGGCCCAGTCAGTGAACTACAAACCCAGGGCCTGAAGTTGGACCTCGATATGCATGTAAAACACCTGGTGTGGTGGGTGGTGTGTGCCTGTGCAGGGGGACAGAGACAGAATCCCTGGGCATGCTGGCTGGCCTAGACAAATTGGTGAGCTCCAGGTTCAGTGAGGTACCCAGTGTCAAAAATAAATGGGGAGCACTTGAGAGAGACACTTACTTATCATCACCTGCACACACAAGCACAAACATGTACACCACACACATATACACATGCCGGCCAAAATAAAGGCTCCTAGTTACTGTAAAGATCAAGTCAATAGGTGTCAAGTCCACAGGCTCCAGAAGTGACTCCCTGAGGCGCTGGCTCCACCCCACGTGCTGGCCAGGAGGCGGCAGAAGCCCTGCTCTCCAGCGCGCCTGCTATTTGACTACTTCTGAGACACTTCAAGCCCCCTTTGATGGTGTGTCTAACCCATCTGTGTTCACAGAAGCCACCAAGCCTCTGAGGAAAGTGATCAGCATTCCTCCCCACTCCCTGGAGCTGGCTGCCATTCCTCATCTCCAACTTTCATTGTCAAATTCAGGCCTCTGCTCCTCTATAAAGGGCTTTTGTGGCTAAATATTTCTCTTGATCTGTGAAGAAGGAGCACGCTAAGGCTTAGCTACCCAGCTTGGATCCTCATGGAGGCGGGAGAGCAGCGAGAGTGTGAGGATCAGCAGTGGGCATCCTCACAGCTGAGGAAGACCCAGGCCAGGTTCTGGACTTCCAGTGTGTCACAACGCGCCAGCAGACCCAAGCCCAATCTCGCTCACCATGTGCGGTCTGCTTCCTTCTCTGTAAAAATGGGATGATGTGCCAGCTCGGACTTCTAGAATCAGAGACCAGTTAAAGAACTCTGAATATAAGCAAACACAAGGGGCTATTGCTCCATGGGTTAAAAGTATTTGCGGAGGAAGAGAAAAGCCTGGCAGTTGGCAACAGGAAGGCCACTTGCTCTGAGAGTGACAGTCCTTTTCTTGCCTTTGGAAGCATCCCTGAGGAGGCCCCAGGAGGAAAGAGAATGCACAGACACACACAGCACCTGAAGGAAGCAGCAGGGAGATGGAAGTGTAAGGAGAGGGTTCTGAAACAGGGCCCTGGGTCCGGAAAGCCACTCCAGAAGTATCCAAAACTAATACTGAGTGGATTTCTGAAGTTGGGTTACTCCTGGTAACAGGGTTGGGCAAAGGACATGGCACAGAGACTTTGGAGACTGAGTGTATGGCTCTTTACCTGATTCTCATCGTCAACTGCTCTGGGCCCCTCAGAACAGAACCCCTAGCCCAGACCCATCTCCAGCAATCATGTCTCAAAGCATGTCAGATCAGCTCTCTACATGGTGGAAAGAAGCTATGGCTTTGGGGATCTATGAAGTCTAACCTAAAATTAGTTACCAGGTCAGAAGAACTCAATGCAATGTGTCTCCAGAGAATCTTCCTATATGTCAGTCCCCTGAGTGTCAAGGGCCTTAAAACGGTGAGATCAGCTGCCCAATGCAACAACCTTGTGTGGTAAGATGTTCCCATGGGCACATGTTCTACAACCACAGCTGCTAGACAGGGTGAGCCAAGGTACAAGTGACACCTACCACTACCGGTGCTATGCAGTGTGTTCCCAAGGGTGTCAGTGTGTGTGCTCTCGTCTCTGAATGAGGCAAGACAGTCTCAGCCACTTAAGACTCATGACTGGCCAGCGCCTCTGGCCAAATTGACTTCATACATGGCCGTGGAGCTAATGGCACCTTTCCTGTCCTCTTCAAAGTACCGTGTGTCAATAAAAGTACCTTCCATACTGTAAAGTAAAACTGAACGCTGAGCTGGAGGAAAGAGACAGGAGACTGAAACCACGTTCTGTCGAGTGGGCTGCAAACAGGGCTATCACTACAGCTCTTCCATCTGGAGTCGAGTTTTATTCCTGAATCTGGGCAGGCGCCTGGGCTTTTCTTTCTTTCTTTCTTTCTTTCTTTCTTTCTTTCTTTCTTTCTTTCTTTCTTTCTTTCTGTCTGTCTGTCTGTCTTTTTTGTTTGTTTGTTTGTTTTTCGAGGTAGGGTCTCACTCTAGCCCAGGCTGACCTGGAATTCACTCTGTAGTCTCAGGGTGGCCTTGAACTCACGGCGATCCTCCTACCTTGCCGGCCCTGCAGGACTTAGAACCCGCATCTGACCCAGCCTCATCCAAGATGGCTGCAACACTCCCCAACAGCAGCTTCCTGCCTCCTCCTCAGCTCAGCACACCTGTGGGCTGTCCATTCCCCAGTCAGCCTCTTGAGCCCACCAACCAATCAGCTCTCTCCCTTACACACCTGAGTCTGATGAGGCTCATCCTAACTGGATGCCTGACCCAAAGAAATGAGACAAACCACATGTGTGAAGCTTGCCTGGCTTTTCTCCCTACCTCGGGGCACTAGCATCTTGGCTCCTTCACTCTAGGAGGGGATCTTCCCAGCAGGGCTGGGAAGGGGAAGAATTTCTTTCTGCCTGGGCAGCATTCTCATGCTTACTTTCCAAATGTACTTTATTTTGGGTGCTTTCTTGATTCGCTCTGCACATGATCTCTTTACACTCCCCCTGACTCCCATCGTGTGCAGCTTTCTTTGAGAACCTGCCATGTACTCCAATGGCACTAGCTGAACAGATCTTCCTTTAAAGGTCAAGGCAGCTGCTGGGAGTATTGCTTCACAGTAGAGTATGTGCTTAGCATGCTTGATGGCCTGGGTTCCATCCTGATATTCCCTATTCCCCTCCCCCTCCCCCTGAGAAAAGTGGATAAAGAAACAAAGTGATCAAATACCAAATCCACAGAGGCAGAGTCCAGCAGCTACACACAGTTCTGGGTTCTCAGCTGCTTTTCAAATTTTCTAAGTTGTGTTTCTGCCTCTCATTTTGTTTCTTATTTCTGGCCACTTGCCTCAGCCTGCAGTCCCTGTTCTCCTTACTGTTCACCTGCCACGTGGAAGCCTTGTGCTACACCTAGACTGCTATGGACAGGTAAAGCCAGTGCCATGTGGGACACTGGCTTGTTTCTGCTCACCAAGACCTACGTCACAGCTAAGACGACAACAATCATCCCATTTGTCTCTCAGTGTTGAGGTGAGGCAAAGTAGCAGTGCCCCCCCCCCAATCCTAGCCTGGCAGCCAGCAGGGGCTTCTCAGCTCTCCTCAGCACCATGCATCCACCCCCTCCCTGCTCAGCCAGAGCCCTGGCCTAACACTTTCCCCAGAGCTGATAAAAAAGAAAATGAAAAGCACCATCAGGAATCAGGCTGAGCATCATCTCATCTCTCCTGCTTCTAACGAACAGCTTTCGCCTCCCAGAGTCCTGCAGCACATTTATTTTTTTGGCACAAGAGACTCTGAAAATATAATAAAGAGAACAGATGCCCTCCTCAGGACAGGGATAGCAAAAAATACAAAAAAAAAAAAAAAAGGCTCTGAGAGTACATATAATGCTTCTCTCTGGCCCATAGGTGCTGTTATTTATTGGAATCTGATAACACCCTACATATCAGCTAGGGAAACTAATGACCCACCAGACTCCCCACCCCCAATGGAGGACACAGGCTAGATGTGGCCTGGCAAACTTTCCTTTAGATTTAAGAACACTAAGAAGAGGTCCCTCCCTGTTGGTTACAAATGAAAATATCTTTAGATGCTTCTAGGGCCTGGATTCCAAAGCAACCACAAACCAGCATGTGGGGGACTGAAGGAGAAGGCAGGCGGGCACAGTGGAGAAAAACGGCTGACCTTTGGTTAGTGCTGCTGGGGTCATATCAGACATGTCCACCCGGAAGAGCAGGTACTGCTGGGCTTGGATAAGGAGGCCTGGGAAGTCTCTCTCCACTGAGGCAAACTGTTCGATCTTGTTTTTGACAGATGCAAGGACCTGTCAAAGACAACAGGAATGATGCCACTGCTCCACAGTGGAATTCCGCCTGCAGTTATCAATATGTCTTTCAGGTCCAGCCCTTGTTATGGGAACTATCATGATATCAGGTATTTGTTCATTTTTAACTGCCTGGGTGTTCTTGGTAAGGCATCCTCAGAACATCAAACCAAATGAAGCTTTGCAGTTTGTCTAGAATCATCTCTCTAACCAGCTTAATAGGGTAAGGAAGGCAAGCTAATTAATTGAGACATTGGGATTTTTGAAAATCATTAAGAGGAAGGAGAAAAGCGGCAGGTGTGGACGTGGGCTTTGCCAGCATACCTGGTAGAGAGAGCGGACGCTGGGCTGGAAGACCATGTTGGTGTTGAGGAGAAAGGAGCGCAGCAGTGGCTGGGGGTAGCTGGCCAGCTGGGTGATGATCCCAATCAGCAGTAAGTTGACATGCAGAGAATTCTCCAGCATGTTCTCCAGCTTTGACAGGACCACGCTGATGAATGGGCCTGCAGGAAGGACACAAGGCTTCAGTGCTGGATGGACATGGAGGACCAGGCTCCTTACGGGCTACAAAGCCACCGGAGCCCTAGCCCCAAACAGTCCTGTATCCACTGGTACAAACAAACTCAGATGGCCCACGTCCTGCTGCTCCTGCCCGCAGGCCCAAACAAAAGAAAAACCATAGCCACCAGGCAAAGGCAGGAAAATATGCACAGAAGCTAATATTCTGACTCCACAAGCAGCTTTAGTACTTTGAAAATTATCAAGGACCTTGACAAATAATTTTTTTAATTATACTATATTTTTCTATGCTGTTTTTGTATGCCTTGAGGCTGTCAGTGTTTAAAATACAGCGTTTACCATGTCATGGTGCTGTGGACTGCATGAGACATCAGAGGGCATTGAAAGTCTTGGTAACCATAACTGTTGTGTATAAACTCTGTTTACCAAACAACATCATGAGAAGAGGCACTGACCATTGCAAGTCACTGAGAGAGGTTCTCTTTGCCAAGCAAGGGTCACAATGTGGAAGAACAAGGAAGTAACAGACAAGAGGAGAAGGCCCTATGCTGAGACATTAGTGATCCTGGCAACGTGGGGATGATGAAAAGAGAAGGGTACTCAGCCTTGGAAAATATAGCCTAGTGTGTCATAGAAGTCTCCAGAAAGCAAACCCATCTGATTACAAAAGCGGTTCATTAAAAAAATGGTCAAAAGGGAGCTTCTGTTGCTTCAAGTCACTAGAAAATTAATATGCTTGATGCCTGAGTGCACTGAAGGCAAAGAAAACAAAAATAATAATAAATCTGGCATTAATAAAATTACTTGAAGATGTTTAAATTTTTTACCATAAAAATGTTCCATTAAGCAAGATCAATGAGAATTTTGTATTTCCCCCAGTGGAGCTATTGATGGTGCCACTAAACCCTGACATATTTACGACCCAAGCACATAACCCTTGAAAAATAAACATGCCTTATGAAGACTTTACCACCATTAATGTGAGTTTAGCAAAGACATACTTCATCTCAAGATGTTTCGTTTAGAAGTCTGATAGTATCCAACAGCAAAATCCCCGACAATAAACAAGGTCTCTGAGAAACAGGAACTGCAGACCTAAGCCTGGTGCCCACACAGGTAAGCCATGTGGCAACAACAGCAGTCCCAACTCAAGAAATACTTGGGGTGGGGCCCCGAGGTCTCAGCAAACAAGAGGTGCCATCCCCTCAAACGCTATGCCACTCCTGGGAAGGGAGGTAGACGTCTCAGTCACTTTCCATGCAGAACGGGCCAGTGAATCCTCAGGGGTTAGTGAGCTTTGGAGACACTTGCAGGACAAAGCTGGGAAGGTCTACCAAACATAGTCAGCCCCAGTTTGAAAGCAACTGATAAACTTCCAATGAAGAACCTTTATGGTGCTCTAATGTCATCTCAGCACAGTTCTGGATCTCCAGGTGGATCTACGGTGGAGGACTCTGTCCTCACCAACCTCTACTCTGGACCACTCTTCTCCCCACCCCTGTCACCTGGCACCTTGCTTTCTCTTTCCTTCCATGTGGAGAAAAATCAGGTCTGTGAAGACAATGGGGTGGGTAGAGCCTTCTGTAAAACATTTGTCTCTACTGGGATGTCTTGACTTACCTTCCCTGCCCCCAGAATGCTCTTGTCTGCATCTAGCCATAGTACAGATATGAAAATTGCTGATCACTGGTGACCTGGGTAGATATCCCTAGCCCATCACTATTATGAGAGTGAAGACTCAAATCCCACACACAGCAGTCGAAAGCAGGGTCACATTATTAGTGTCTTACTTGAGTGACAGAACACTGTTGACGGCAGGGGATTACGTGTGTGTGTGTGTGTGTGTGTGTGTGTGTGTGTGTGTGTGTGTGTGTGTTTAAACCCTGTTTAGCAAAAAGCAGTTGCTAGGGAAATGGTTTAAGTAGCTGAAGATCAGATGTCTGAGCTCAGGTGAGTCTCAGGAATGGAGGGGATATTTTTTTTTACTCTACTCCTAGGAGGGCAGATAAGTCCCTCATCTGCCACAGTGAGATGCAAACTGCCTTCCAAAGATGCATGTGTTGAAGGCCTGGTACCAGCCTGTGGCTCTACTGGCAAGTGATAAAACCTTCAGGGAGCAGAGCTAGTAGAAGGAAGTTAGTTCACTAGGAGCATATCCTTGAAGGGGAAGTTGAGACCCTGGTCCCTCCTCTTTCCTTTCTCCTCCAGGACACCATGAGGGGAGCAGCTCCTCTGCCATACATATCCCATCCCACCTGCTACACTGCCTCACCCACCACAGGCCCAAAAGCAATGGAGCTAAGTGACCATGGACTGAAACCTACAATAAAGTTGACTGTCTCGGGTATTTTGTCAGTCACAGAAAGCTAACAGACCACCTACAGCATATGTAAAATTTCAGAATGACTATGACCATCTCTACCACCCCTTCCTGTCATTCACTTCTCTCCCTCATAGGTCTCAGCTAAGCTACCATCAGTTCTCTGCCTCAGTTCCACAAATTCCACCTTGGGATTCACCTCTACTCCCCCTTGGAACTCTGCCTTAGATATGAATCTCATCATGTCCTGTCTGGACTCCAGCAATAATTTTTTTTCTGCTTTAATAGAAATTATAGATAGACAGACAGACAGACAGACAGACAGACAGACAGACAGACAGATAGATAGATAGACAGACAGACAGACAGACAGATTAGATAGATAGATAGATAGATAGATAGATAGATAGATAGATAGATAGATAGATAGATAGATAGATGATAGAGAAACAGAGACAGACAGACAAATTTAAAAACAGTATAAAATGAAAAACAGGCCACCCCTGGAGGAAACCCTTAACAAATTCTAGTGTGCTCCAGAAATGTTTTAGGTATACAATGAGATGAATTATTATTGAAAGCACTCATTAAACATGCTATATGCCAACCACGGTTTCAAGCACTTTCACGTACTAGTTGTATTAATACAGCACCTTGGGAAGTATGTTTATTATTTATCCCCTTTAAAGATAAGGCAGAATGCTAAATACACATAGCTAGTAAATAATGGAGTCAAAATTTCAATTCAGACCATCTGTTGCCAAGGCTCTTAGCCAGCTCATTAGCTTTCCTCCCAGGTGTGTGCCATGTGTCTGTCTGTCTGTCTGTCTGCTGATACTGTTTTAAACAAAGACAACATTCTCTATTCACTGCTGTGAGGCTTGCTTTTCCACTGAACCTATCCGGAGAATGTCTGATGGCAGCACACAGAGAGCTCTCACTGCTCTCTGGACCACACAGCATGTAATGGCTCCGAATGTTGCATAAGCAGCATCCTCCTGCCAGCAACACTGCATCGAGCATCCCATGGCCAAGGAGTCCCAAGACAGCTGCAAAAATGGTCCTGGAGACACAAGCACCAGGTCAAAGCTATGCTGCGCCTTACATGCTGATAAGATGACTCACCTTTCCCACCTCTGTGCTCACCACAGCCAAGGCTAGCTCCTTTAGATCTGGTCACAACACTCTCCAACATTTCTGCCTGGGTGCCAAGCTCCCCAACCCCAGAAGCAAGACATCACCTAGGCTTGCGGCTCCTCTCCTCTCCTCTGCCCTGTGACCCCCTCTGCACTTCCCATCTCCTGGTTATGGAGCTAGTTCCTTCCTATTCGAACACTCCCTATTGGAGGGAGGAAAGCGGCCAGCAAGATTCCAGAAGCCAACTACAGTTATAAGTCTTTGAAAGCTCATGAAAGACTCTAGAAGCTCAGAAAATTACAAGACTCGTGAGGGCCCTCCCCAGATTTATATGAGCAGTCACCAATTGCTGGGGGGGAAGACGGGAGTTGTGCAGGGAGCTTTCGAGAGTCATCACTCACACTCGAGTGGGCCTTCGGGTGACACAGCAGGCTGCCTTGGAGTCACCCATGCTCCTATAAGTAACCCTTACCTATGTTCCTCCCTTCACTGGACTCCCTTCAGACTTGGCACACAATAACTACTGGGGCATTTTTCACTGAAAGCACAGGTTTTTACTGGTGTCTTTGCAAGATGGCGAATTCTTTTAATTTTGTGTCTTTAGCTCCTAAGCCTAGAGCCCGCCAAACATTACAAGATATTAAAAAAAATAAAAAATAGACGATGACTACATGAATAAATAAAATTGGATAAATGGAAGCCTGATTTGGCTGGAAAGCAAATCCATTTCAGTAGAAATGGGATTCCCTGGAGAGAGGGAAGTTGGGGAACTACAAAGCTACAGGGAAAGATGCTTCCTAAAGCAGAGAAAGTGAGGGGGGGAGGCTTAGTTACAGGACCTGCAGCACCAGACAGTGCGGTTTACCTTTTATCAGCCCATGGTGACTCACATGTACAGCAATGCTGGTATTTAATAAGGTATTGTATTTGCTGTTTTTCTCTAGGCTACACTTTGTTTCCTCTACATTTTTCCCAGGGATGGAACTCCTTTGTCAGAAAGCTGGCATTCCCAAGGGCAGCCTTCGTTGGTCAGAGGTATCCCTGATGTCTCACAAAAAGGTGGCAGGGACAAAGTTGGGGACTTCCTGCTGGATGAGACTGGGAGGGACACAAATAGTTTACTTCTGCCCCTTTCTCTCACTGAGCTCCTCCCGCTCCATCCCCTGCCTCACCCACGGGAAACTGAGATGATCTAATCCTTTTTACATATGATTGACTGACTGATGGAATTTTAATTAAAACTTGTTCACACTGAAAAGTTATCTCAGCTAGAACCTCAAGACTTATAATTGTGGAATTAAAAGCTTTCTCCCTATTTAAATAAATCTTCAGGCATCAGTAAATAAATTAATAAACATCGGGGAAAATCGCAGTAAAACTGGGTGACTGGCCAGAGGACAGTTTACTTTCATCTGTCTGGGGTGCCCCGGGAGGTGGGGCCACAACCTCTCCTCACCAGGCTTCTTGTCGCTGTTGGGGAAAGACAGGCCTCAAATAAGTCTATCAAAAGTAGCAACTTCCCTGCCGTCTTATCTCTCTGTTCTTACTGGAGGGTGGGCAAGTGGAGGCAAAGGGGTGCCAAGACCCCATCACTGGTAAGTACTAAAGCCAGGATCCAAGGCTACTGTCTGTCCCTCTGTGTCACTGGCCTCTTCCAGCACCTCTCTCTGCTACCAAACACCACCCAACGGTCCTTTTCCCTGTCTTCCTCCCTGAGATTACTGGGCTTTCTTATAAGTGGAAATTCCCTCCATGCCAGATTTAAATTTCCAGATTTAGATTCGATTACTTATCATTTGATGGTATTGTCTCCCTACTTCCTAACCCCATCCCATGGCTGACATCACATCCTACCCTAACCCTTCACCTCTTACAATGTCTACCTGTTGCTGGCAGTGTGTCACTCGAGCACACCCATCTGGGACAGTAAGCACTTTATGTGGGTCTGTTCTCCTTATTGTGGTGTTAGGCAAAGGCACCATGAATGCTGATGGCCTTGGATAAGTGCACACAGAGCTGTCATCCAACAAGTCCTACAGCATCTACTTCATGGCCATCGTTGGTCAGACACTAGGACAAAGCAGGGAGCAAAAACAACTCATCTTCATCAAGTATGCACTCTGATAGGCTAGCAATTAAAACACAGAGCTGGAGAGGTGTCTCAGCGGTTAAGTGCGCTTCCTGTGCAAACATGAGGGTCTGACAGGGCCTGATATGCCAAGTTCAAATCTCTAGTTCCCATGTAAAGAGGTGGGCCATGTGCACAGGGGCACAGAGATCTGAGAATCTTCAGAGCCCTATGACCTCCAAAATCAGTAAAGAGACTCTGGCTCAAAACAGAGACCCGGTGAAGAGCGATGGAGGATACCAAATATTCTGCTCCAGCCACCAGGGGCAGTGCCACACCATGACATGCTACACCCCCCCACACACATGCACACAAGCAAAAAAGAAAAAAAACCTATGTAGGCAACTAAGTGCTAAGAAAAAAAAACAATTAGACTCAAGGAAATGGAGCTACTAAATGACCAGATTTCTGTGTGGTTTAGTCAGGCCTGTTACTTTATCACTGTCCTCCAGAAAAGTTATTAAATAGCGGAATTTAACTCTTTAGCATGCTAAATAAACAGAAACATCATTACAAGAGTGACAAGATAAAAATAAGACCACACTTCTTTGCTCTTTTCCAATGTGCTTTCACCCCTGTTAGGTAAACTGACACACTCCTCACCTTCACCTGCCTCACTCTCCTAGGACAGTATGTGCAAGCACTCTCAATAGCTGAGACCACAAAACAACCCAGGGTGTCACCTGTGAAGGGGGCGCTTTGAGTCCTCACAGGATGGTGGCTGGCAGTGTCCTCTCTCACCCCGAATGGGGAAGGCGTAGTCTCCACAGTGGGAGTTTCTGCCATGAGGGAGTCAAAGTCGTCGTCCTCCTCCTCCTCTCCTTCGTTCTCCTCCTCTTTCCCCTCTTCCTCTTTGCTTTCTTCTTC
Source organism: Zapus hudsonius (assembly GCA_004024765.1). Classification (NCBI taxonomy): domain Eukaryota; kingdom Metazoa; phylum Chordata; class Mammalia; order Rodentia; family Dipodidae; genus Zapus; species Zapus hudsonius. The sequence goes on from PVHP010000250.1 coordinate 75,111, forward strand.
CCTCCCTTCTTCTGTTGTGAAAAGCGAAGGTCCAGGTGCTGGGAAACTCTGGTCCATCAGGCGCTCGGTGCCAGAATCCAGTTCTTGAATGATCTGGTCACACTGGGCAATGAAGTCTTCACCCTCTGAGTTGGCTATAGGCAGGTCTGATGGGGGTTCTGCCTCGGATACTGGGGCTGAACATTCTAAATTGGATTCTGAGGCTGGGTGGAGCTCACTCTCTTGCTCGGCTTCCTTGGACCCGTTCTGGCACAGGTCTGAATTGTCCCTGCTGGGCCCTGACTCAGCCTCAGGCTGGGGGCTGAAGAGGGGGCCATTACTCCCAGGGAGACTCTGGCCCTCAGGCTGGGCCTCAGCTGGTAGGCCTTTGGCTTCTTCCTGGGGCTCCCTGATGTCCTCAGAGTCCTTCTCGGCACACAGCCTGTACACCATCACATCATCCTGGAAGTCCGACTCTTCAATGTAGGCCCCTTTGAAGAGCAAGATGGCATTCTTCTTCATCTCTTGGATGTGTTTGGGGGGATCAACAGGGGCTGGGGGAGCAGAAGTCTCCAGATCATCATAAGCCCCAGGGGAGCCCACATCAGCCCCTGAGGAGATCCCTGTGTCATAGCTATCATCCCATTCCAACTCTGTGTGGTTCTTGTCCTTGGCCCGCCCTGCCATCCTAGTGGGCTGCTGGGGGAGTTTGGACTCTGAGTGGGCTGAGCCCATGCAGCTGTCCTCCGTCAGACTCTGCATAAAGGTCTCGGGGTCGGGGGAGTCCCCGTCATAGAGGGCCGACCAGACACGGCAGTCCCTCATGCAGTGGAGGATGTTGCTGTGGGCCTCCCAGAGGTACTGCAGGTAGCTGATGTCCAGGGCCTTCCCATACTCCACAATGCAGGCTGCCGGGGAGGGCGGGAGAGGCGGGGAGGGTGGAGAGGGCACCTCGGACAACAGCTGCTCCTCGAGCCCTGCATGGGAACAGGCAGCTGTCAGGAAGAGAAGCAGGGACAAGGGCAGATGGGGACCTGCCACCACTTTAGGTATAGTAACTTTTTTCTGGGTCATAAAAAAGTGGTTAAATTTTAAGAAGGAAAGACAGTAACAGACACTCTATCCTCACAGAAGACATAAAACCAAAATGGCCAGATGCTGGCTTTAGCCAACAGAAAACTGTTAAGTGATATCAATCGTTACAGAAGAGCTAATGCTAATCAGGGCCACTTCTCAGGGTGACAGGATTACATTAGGTAATAAACCTAATGCAGTGCCTACCACAGAGTACATCATCATTGAAAAGTTTGTTTTTTAATTTGGGTTCTAAATTTGGAGGCTGGAAACTCATGAATTTGAGAATCATATTTTCTGTTAAAAAACAAAACAAAAAAAAACAATAAAAAACACCTTGGTTTCTAGAAAAGCCAATTAATTCATTCAGCCTCTTGGTGTGTATCAAATAGTATCTTACAATTAAGTCAAACTAAAACTGTCATTTGAGTCTAGTGTCCTGTGTCACCCAAAGTGACATGTAATTTCTATTGTTAACTGACCAGATCAGGAATCAAGAGGCACATCTCTTGGGAGGGTCAGTGAGGGATTTCCAGGAAGATCTTCCCCAGAGTGGGCAACCCTGCTGGTAGTCATCAACACATAAGGAGATTCCAGGGAAAGACAGCACCTTTTGCCTGGCTGGCCCTGCTACCTGCTGGTAAGCACATCTGCCTGGCTGGTCCTGCTACCTGCTGGTAAGCACATCTGCCTGGCTGGCCCTGAGTCCTGCTGGTAAGCACATCTGCTCTGTCCTTCACGGACATCAGAACCCAGCTTCTTCATCCTTCCACTGTGGACCGAAGACCAGCAGCTCTCCAGGAATTCTCCAGGCCTGGAGCACTAGACTGTGACTGCTGAGGCATCAGCCTTGCTGACTCAACAGCTACCAGGTTCTCAGATTGCAGGACTGCCAATCTATAAATCCTCTTTGTAATAAATATTCATTCTACCAACTCTGTTTCTCTAGAGAACACTGACTAGTATATCAGATAACTGCTTTTGATGTTACAAGTTCCAATGTCATTACTAAAAGAGTTGTGAAAACATCTGATTTAAGTGTACATTTTCTCTCAAAGGAAAATTTGAGGAAAGACTCAGACCCTTGTCTGAAAAAATATATGTTGTACTGCTCCTTGAACATCATCTAGAATGCTGTTAAGTGCATCATCATCGCCATGGAAGGTAACAGTTCTGTGTGACTGATAATCTTTTCCCCAGTCAACCACAGGAGGAAGAATGTCTACTCTAACTGTGCAGCACCATTGCTCAAGTGCTGGCTCCTCCTCCTCCTCACTCCATGGTCCTATCACTGCACGCTCATGTCCCTTCTTACCTAATCTCTACCTGACTGGGTCAGGACTAAGCCTTTAAAGAAAGAGTGAATTCAGCCCACTAAGGTGGATAGGTTCACTGTTTGCCAGGCTACTGTCATCTACTGCTCATCTCTTATTTACTTTAAATGAAAACATATCAGAAACAGCAACTAGAAATACTTACTGAGCAGTTAACTACATGTTAGTCTTAAGAGCTTTCACCAACTAAATTCACTTATCCTTAGAATACAACACTTTGAGATAGGTGCTATTTTTCATGACAGAGAAAGTTGGGTATGGTTAAGAAATCTACCCCAAGGGCTGGAGAGATGGTCAGCAGTTAAGGCATTAGCCTTCAAAGCAGAAGGACCTGAGTTCAACCCCCAGTACCCACATAAAGCCAGATGCACAAGGTGGTGCATATGTCTGGAGTTCGTTTGCAGTGGCTGGAGGCCCTGGTGCGCCCTTTCTCTCTCTCTCTCTCTCTCTCTCTCTCTCTCTCTCTCTCTCTCTCTCTCTCTCTCTCTCTCTCTCTCTCTCTCACTTTCTCTCAAATAAATAAACAAATAAATAAAATTATTTTTAAAAAGGAAAAACAATAAAAGAAATCTGTCCCAAAAGGTGGTAGAGCCAAGACTTGGCATCCTAGCTGTTAACCAATATTGTATGCTGGCTAGTTAGCCATGGGGACATTTATCTGTTGTAAGTTAACTCCAGAGGCAGAATAACAACACAGAACAGGGCATCAGAGAATGAGCCAGTCATATACCCTTGAATGGGCCAATTCCAATCCCTGGGTTTATTTCTTCATCTGTCTGTGAAGAACAGAGTGCTAGTTTCTTCATAGCCTCAAAGTGAGCGTACAGAAAAAGTGGACAGCAAACTTGAGACAATTACATGTTTAAACTGAATTTTTAATATTGAGGCTAGTTTCCCCGCAGAATCATTCTTGAAATAACTTTAATAGTAAAATTTTAAAGATACCAATTTTCAAATATGTTTTTAAAAATAACTTGTGAATGATAAAATACACAATATCCAAGCTAGTTGGCCTCACAAGAAAATATGTTCCAAATATAGTTACATAAATTGTTACTTCCCATGCATATACTAGATTATCTAAAGACCCCAAATCCATGTTTATTTTAACTTCTAAAATATGCATTTATATCAAATACATTGGTATCTTCTAGTTAAGTAGCCTAACTCTTAAACATATTTCATCTAAGAAGGCCATGGTTGGGTGAGCAGAACATCAAGATACACACTGAAAACACTCCAGTCAACATTGGACCATTGGCTAGTAGTCACAGAACAAGCAAAATGCTCCTGAACTGAATCAGCCCTGTGACCATCAGAGATGCACTAACATGCACACCAGCTGTCTGCCAGAGGACAGGGGCTGACGGAGGTGGCCATTTAAATTCTATTTGTTCTATGTGGATCACAGCTGACGAAGAGTGTGCATGAGAATTCTTACAGATTATTTATGAACCATTCCAATTATGTCAATCGAATTAAGCAGATAATTTTGCCATCTCACAAATGTCTAGCTTTACAATGGGATGTGTGTGATAGGCAAGCAATCTACAAATGATCATTGTGGAAAATCAGAGCCAGTTCTACCTTAGCTACAGCCTTCCCCACACTGTTCAGTCTCATTTGGATTCTCCTGAAGACACCCCTAGAAAGGCCACATAAAATAAAGGTCTGAGACAAATGGCTAAATGGATGGCTTTGGTGAACATTGATGACAGTGTTCGTAACTCTTTATGAAGCAGAAAAAGGCCCTAACTAGTCATCTGCAAAAGTAATCAGACTCTAAATTAGATCCGTGCCCCCAGAGGAGACAGGATTGGGCACCCTGATCTGAAGCTCATCCCTAGCATGTGCGCACCTGGACCATCATGTGTACACTTGGACCAGAGAATGTAATCCCTCTCTTGGTTTCCCAGGGTCAGCGTGATGCCGCTGGCACAGCACACGGGGGTCAAGGCCAGCAGCTTGGCTGCAGACACGGAGTAGCAGTCTCTCTCCTTCACAGCCCACCTCTGACTCAGCATCATGTGATTGCAGGGGATGAGGTACCTGGAATGACAAAAAGAGCCAATGCTCAGTCTTTGCAGAGCCCTAATCCATTCCCAGGACTGAGGCCCTGAAGCACAGTCAGGGCTGTGGCCAACGGCAGGCTCGTCCTCTACTCCCTCGAAGGCCACCAGCACACCCGCCACTGTGTCTGTCCTTTGCTTAAAAGCCTGTTGTAGGCTTCTTTCTTTTGACAGAACTGTCCCTTCCTAGAGCATCTCTAGCCCTTCACACTTGAATGTCCCTGACCTTTCTCAACTCTTCATTTCCTGTTTCACCACTATTCCTTTAGACCCATTGCAACCTTCCCCTGGAGTAAGCCTTCCCACTCCTCTGCCTGACAAAGTCCAGCTGAAGAGTCACCTCTTCTGGAAAGGCTTCCCAAATCCCTGCTCCAAGCTGCTTGCAAAACCTGCTGGCCTGGTTTTGATTCCCCAAGTACCCACGTAAAGCCAGCCACACAAAGTAGCACATGCGTCTGGGATTTGCTTGCAGCAGCAAGAGGCTCTGGTGTATATGTACACACTCATTCTATCACTCTCTGTCCTTGCAAATAAACAAAAATAAAATAAAGCACTATTACTTCATGTCACAAGAATTTTTGCATCTGCCTCCTCATGGTACCTAGAGCAATACATTTGTCTTATGATGCCTAAAACTGGCTCATACAGGACACCACGTGACCAAACCTCTCCCCAGTGAAAGCCTCTTGTGTTTTCATGAGCAACGAGGAGGGAAAATGGTGGTCAAGGACTCAGCAAAGAGCTGTGGCCTTCACGGCACCTCAGACACTGCTGGTTGGTGTCTGAAAGCATCTCAGTGCTATATGGACCCCGGTGATGAGAAAATCTAAACAACTGTTTCTAACACACCTGAGCACACTGGTGAGCTCGGTGTAGAATAAACGTGTTTAAACAGCTGATCGTCTTGACAGGGAAACAGCACACACCCTCTCTAAACAAGGATAGGATATGTGGGATAAAAGACCCATGGAACGTATCATCAGAACCATCACACACACACACACATGCCAGGGCCCTTCCAAAGCAGTCCACACCCCCGTGTGAGCAAGAACAGCCCTGAATAAAGCATAGTGTGTTCTGCTTCTGCCGTTCTGAGGAGGCAGTGGCGTCAAGGCTGTGTGGTAGTGACCCAGGTGTCCCCCACAAACGAATGTTCGGACTGCTTGATCTGCAGCTGATGGCAATTTTGGAATTGGAACCTTGTTGCAGGTGTGTTGCTGGGGACCGCCTTATGGGAGTTACAGCCAGTTTCCCCTTGCCAGTGTTTGGCACACTCTCCTATTGCTGTTGTCCACCTGATGTTGGCCAAGAGGTGATGTCCACCCTCTGCTAATGCCATCATTTTCCCTACCATCATGGAGTTTTCCCTCAAGTCTGTAAGTCAAAATAAACCTGTTCTTTCCACAAGCTGTTTTTGGTAGGATTCTTTGTGCCAGCAATGAGAAACTGGCTCCAACAGACTGCAAGCTTCAGTTAAGGCTCCTGTGGACATGGTAAAACGTACAACTGCAGGATGAGCCTCGGCCTGGAAGCATTGGCTCTCCTGTTGATCCCAATGAGAAAACCCCATGTTTCTAGACATGAGGCTCCACTGCAGAAGCCTGAGCCAAGGAGAAAAACCATTCAATTCTCTTGATCTAAAATACTTTCAAAGCATGAAACAACAGACTGATATTGAACATAGACTCTTCAGTCTCCTCTCCCTGGATTAAGACCTTTTTCAATTCCTAGTGTAGCACCACCCTCAGGAGCATATACACACTGTGGTCACTAAGAACCAGACACACCCCATTGGTCACTTCATCCACTTTCACAAGCTCAGTTTCACAGAAGCCAAAGTGAGGAGAACAAGGAGTGGTGGGGCTGGCAGTGTGGGGAAGGAGGCAGGCCTGTTTTAATTCCTTCGGGACAGCTATCTGAGCCATACAGCAGGAAAGATGGATGGTGTGAGCAGAAAACAAGGAAATCTTTCTTATGAGAGCGTCAATGGGCTGTAACACCTTGGTGACCAGAAGTGACACAGAGGAGGGATGTGTTCTCCCACCTCTGTCTGAACACAGCCCATCTAGGGCCAACAGGCACCATAAGAAAGCGGGATGTCCCAGCACGTCATGACCGCCAGGGATGGGCGCAGCCAGGATGGGAACACATCCAGAGTGAGAACATATTAGGGACATCTGTGGGGAGACAGTCAGAGGTGCCTGGGATTGAGGGCAGCCAGGAGCAGCCAGGCATAGGGTACAGTTGGGGTGTAGCGAGCATCAGGGCCTGAGGGGAGGCAGTACCTAGAAGAGGGGACAGAACATGGGATACACAATAGTGCTTATAAATACATGTAAGAGCCATCACCTGGAGACACCTAGAGGTGATGGCTGATGCAAGGGGCCAAAGTCTGACATGAGAGGGCCAAGGTAACAGCCAGGAAACCTGTCCTATGGCTGTGATGCGAATTTTTTTCCCAAAGGCTGGTGAGGCCTAGGGAAATGCAGATTACACAAGACATTATATCCTTATTTGGATCGTCAATTATTCATAGTATCAACAGCTTCAATGTTTTTATAGACTGAGGGGATTTGATGCCTACTTGCAGCTCAGACCAATCGTATTTCATGATTTAAATTGATATTCATACACTTCTACTCTGTTTGAAGTATTTAAAAAATGAAATACTGGATCAAAGCTAATAAAGCTATTTATCAAATATCACCGGTGGCTAGCTTGAAATGATTTTAGAAGAAAGAGTTATTGGCAATTGAAACTTTGAAAATACCTGTTTTCAGCAGAACCTAAGAATTTTCCCTGAATAAATCAAAAGAAAGGAGATCTTTGCTACTGAAAGAAGAGGTTCTGTGAAATTGGAAATAGAGAAGTCATTCAAACAGCAACCAGAGTCTCTGGCACTCCAAGCAGATGTTCTGCCTGGTTCTGAACATGAAGAATCACTATGGACAAAAGAGAAGACAGGCTATCCTTTCTAACCCTGACTTCCCACCTTTCTTAGGAAAAGCAGAATAAATGCCAGAAGCCCCTCAAATGGCAAATATCAAAATAAAATATTGTCAATAGCAGCAAAATCATCTGAGCATTTTGTACAGGCATTTTGCATCAAGCCATCTTTAATTTGTCCTATGTTCTTTTTGTCTGGAGGTATTATTTACATTCAGGAATTTTTTTTAAATCACAAATAATTTTTTAAAATAAAATCTTATTATGTTGATCAATTTGTGCTTCAAACCTATCATCCTCCTGCTTCAGCCTCCCAAGCACCAAGACTGCAGGTCTGACCACTAGAGCCCGTTCACAGATGAATAAATACTGACTTTAGATGTGCAGATTTCTTAAAGCCATTCCCCAACATAGCAGGAAAACAATTCTATCCCTATTACTCCCCCCCCCGCCGCCTTTATATTATTCCCCAACCTTCCACAACCCTTTCTTGGATATCACTCATTAAAATAAACCACCACTTCTAAAACGATTCAGTGACTAGCAACTGATGACAAAATCCACGCTCTGCTTATTGCTACATTGACAAGAAAAACAAACACAACAAAGCAAAGGGCTTCTGAGATGAGGACCCCCGGCTACACGCCAGTAAGCAGAAATCCACAAAGCAGTTATCAGTGAATTTCAAAAAGATTTTTCATTGTCAAAGTTATGACCACATTTCCTCTATTCATCTTCCCCTAAGCTGGCTGCCCTCTTCCACACTGCTCCCAACTCCTATGTGAGAGAGAATTGTTTCTAAAGTATACTCACAGCTTATCCTTGGGTAAACCACCCCTATCAGAACATAATAGAGAGCACAGCCCACTAACCTGGCCAAAACACCCTAATCAGAATATTCAGAAACAGTATCCAAGGCATTAAATTCCTCCTAAACTAGGAAGCTCCAGGAGCGTGGAGATGACCTATCACTTCTCTGTTGGTCAGCACCTCCTGCCTCCTCTTAGCCCATCATAGGTCACATATGTGGAGGTGGGCAATTTCTCTTTGGTTTTCTGTGATGACTATGGTGGTTTGAACGTGAAATATCCCCCATAGCCTCTGTGTTTGTGATTGAGCCTAGTACTTAATCTCCAGCTGGTGGCAATTTCAGACATAAAGGCTTTCTGTCAGGGGTGTGTTATTTGGGGTAGGCTTTGGGGAGTTCAGCTCAAGCCCCCCTTGCCAGAGTCAGCTCGCTCTTGCTGCTGCCTCCCAGCTGATGTGGCAACATATGATGCCCTGCCTCTGCTCTGCTGTGCTTTCCTGCCATGACACTCCCCCTCGAAACCATCCTGTCCTACCATGGCCTGCTTCTGGTCAGGTGTTTTGTCCCCGCAACACTGACATATCCTTTCTTTGGGGTTATCTCTTCAGATATTTAGCCAAATGAAAGAAACCCACATCAATTATAAATAGAATACCACTGTGGCTTCTTGTACCTACAAGTGTACCTCACACACCCAAATGGCTGCACTGAAGGCAAAACAAAATGGAAGGATTGTAAACCTATTTTATTTTCTTTAAAATAAAGTTTAAATCACTAGAAAAATAATTTTTTCACTGTCCCTACTCCAGGAGACATATCCTAAATCAGAAAAGACATTGTTTTAATGAGTTTAAAATATATTTTCTAGAAAATTCCCCTCCCTTAAGTGTAATACTCTGAATCATTTCAAAGTTTTCTCACAGATACCACCACGGTTGTTGCTGCCAAGAATCATAAGAGGTGGCATGTTCCAAAGGCATAACAGGTCAGGTCAGAGCTGCCATTCAGAGGAGGGAGGAGGGCAACCAGGAGTCTCTAGTGCATATCTCCTCCATGCCCTCACCGTATCCCCCAGGCAATGAAGTAGGGTTAGTCACAGAGGAAGTATTCAACAAAGAACAGCTATGTTTCTGTATGACTGTATTGTTATAATCACTATCTTCATGACAGAAACAGATGGGCCACAGAGCCTAGGACCAGGCAGTCAAGAGCCTTTCCTAACCTCAGGTCTGGCATTTCCCCTATTATTCCATTTATATCTTGTGATGACATACTGCAGACACTTTTTAAGAATCATTATAGAAATAACTAGCTCTGACTTATACATTTGGAACAGGAACTGATCTCTCTGTCTTCATAAGGTACAGGCCTGAGTCTCAGAAGCAGCCATAGCTAAGATCACTTCTGAGGTCAGTTTTGAATACTGTGAAAAGACAAAAGAAGGGATCAGACTTCACCTTGTAAGGGTCACCAAAGGGCCAGTCAGAAAACCTGCCAGCCAGAAAACCTGCCACCCCCTGGGCTAGCCACAACCTAGAACCCTCAAAGAAGTTCTACCTATCTGACCGGGCCAGGCTTCCATGAAAGCTGGAGATGCAGCTGCTCTTCTAACATTGAAGGATTTGACATTCAAGTACAATCATGTTTTTCCCACTTTGGAGAATGAATTAATTTACATTTTGACCAATCTTCTCTGCCTTGTCCATAGTAATGTTACAGAGAAGAGAAGTGGGCCATTTTCAGCCCAAGCCTGGTCTTTCCTGCAGGGATCCCAGCTCCCTGTATCCCTTCACAACCTCAGCCTTGGGCATCATCCTGCAGCTCTATTTCCCACAGAGTTGGGATGGGTCTCACTGGAGCAGTCAATTTTAAGATTCAGAATCTGGGCTTGGAGAAAATTAGGAAAGCTGGGTACCGAAGGCTGGCCTGGCATTTGTAGAGCTCTGCAGTGAGATTCACAGCCAGTCCGAATGCCAGCAAAGCCACACTTTCAGGGTCATTCCTCAAAGCAGGCAGTTCCCTCGGGGACCCTGTGGAACTGCTCAGTCTCCTACCTGAGTGACCAAGATAAACTCTGCTTGGGCTCCCAATACCCACCTTCAAATACCAGCCACTTTCTGAAGTCTTTCCCACCTGTACTTCTGAGGAGTACAGCTTGGCCACATTGTAAGGTGTCCTGACCAGTTTATCCGCAATCGAGCTTTACTCCCTCCTGAACTGAATGAACACTGAGAGCACTCCTTAAATATTTACCAAGTTTCACTAAAGCACACCCATCTGACAGGGCACACTGGATATGCAACAGAAGTCTATGTTTGGAAAAGTTGTTTCCAAACAAACCTCAGGAGAAAAAAGTTCAGACACAACCCCAGAAAGCTTCTGTGATACCTCCAAAAAGTTCCAACATTCATCATGTAATATATTGCCTCCACAAAAAATTTTCATAATAGAATAAAGGTAATCTTGGAAAGACAACAGAAAATTAAGTTAATTTTCTTCCTTAGAAACATGGCCCTATAATAATATAATATAAACTTGGTTGATATTATCAAAATAAAATAATTTTACAACAGAGTGAAATTTTCTTCAAGAGAAACAGTTGCAACTCACCTTAAAACCAGTTGCAACATCACATCTTCACAATGCAAACCAATAAGAGTTCTGAATAATGCCAGGGACACCACGCAAAGCTAGGGAGGAATCAACACACACAGTTTCAGATATTAGGATGAGAACCCTTCTCCTTGCAGATGGTAAATAAATCAGCATTACAGAATAAAATGGCCTTTTTACCCCTAGCAGATTTTACACTGAGCATACTATTATAACATTTCAGGCACACTCCATAGACCTTACTTGTTACATGCTTACATGCTTACTAGTGTTAATTTTCAAAAATAAGGTTCTCATATCTAAAAACATTGTGGGTTTAAAAATGTTTTTTATTTGTTCATGCTAATGCTATCAAATGGTCATCATCAGACTTATATAACTTAAAGGTTTAATTTTAGCCATTGTGGCTTCTATCCTCCTGTTAGGTAAAATATGTTGAGATAACTTAGTTAAGTTTTTGTAAAATTTCTGTCATGGATAAAACATAAACAGGTTAATATTTGAAGTTAAACTAACAACATTGGTTGTCACATGTTTTCTCTTTCAAAAACAGATTTGTCAAGGGTTATATTAGAACACAGCTGTTCTAATTTGACGAGGACCAGACTCTGCTCTATTGTGGGTAATCACAGAGTCACTTAACTATACCTAAGGTCTTAGTTTAACAATTGTCTTATGTTAGGTACTTCAAGTTTATTTCCTTTAAACAAACTAACTCTTTAAGATATAGTCCCTAAACCAGGATACAACCTCAAGCTCAGACAATGATCTACATCTGAGAAAAATGATTTTAACCTCTATAATAGAGTTTCCAAACTTCCCTGGGTAACTGTTATGTTTCCAAACATAGATGCTGTCTTGCTTGACTGTTCCTGATTTGATGACTTTCAGGTTAGATCAATTTATTTGGACTTATTGCTAAAAATGCTTTCAAAACTAACAATATGTTTTGTCTGTATTAATAGTCATGAGATATTAAAAATTAAAATGAGTCTTTCATAGTTCAGTTATGGCCTAACTGTTCCAAAATAAGTAAACTCAAAGGTTAGACAAAGTAGATTGAAGGTTATGCCATTCTTTAGTTAGATATGCTTTACTAGTCAATTATAGGTGTCAATGTCAATATCTATCCTACAGGGTTGATACAAATTCCTTTCTGAGTGTTATAACTACCTATGTAAAGGCCAAATCCAATTGGAGTCATGGAGCAAAATAGGCTAATATTTTGGCCTCTGCTCCCATGTCACAAGTCCACAGGAGATGAGGGGACAACCCTAATATGTTATGCACTGACTCTTGAGTGTCATCTGTCTTTCTGAACAAGGAAGACAAGGAGACCCAGAAACAAATCAGTTTACAATCTAAAACAGGAGAGACAATTTAGGACTGACAGTTCTCCCAGCTTCCCAATGAAGGAAAAGCCAAGGTCAGCATGACCTGGACTCATCCTCACTGACAGCAATAAGGCTAAAGAAGCCATCGTGCTTCTCCCAGACTCCAAATCCTCCTTGGAGAGCCATCGATGACATCCAAAAAGACATACTTTTTTAAATCTTGGCTATATACGGGTCTTAAACACTCAGAGAAATTTATAACCAAGGATATATGATAACAACTACCAGAAATGGAAAAACAAAGAAGGCTCTGAAACAGGTTGGTTCCTACTCTTAATAGTGCTAATCCTATGACTAAATGTCATAAACCTCCAACCTTCAAAATGGTTTATTACAGAATGGGATCTAAAATAAAATATATACTAGACAGCTCCCACTGACACTAAAAGGATTTTATGACACCAATCTCTGTCCCTGGCTCCATCCAGGGAAGATTGGAGGATGTATTTTGAGATTTCCCTAGATACTGGGTGTTGTGGTCAGCTTTCCAGTTGCTGCACAGAAAGAACCCAAGCAAAAGCGGCTTGTGGAGGAATGGGTTTATTAGGCTTATGTGTGAGGCAAATGTGACAACCACTACACTATGGAAACTTATTAGGCTTATGGACTCGAGGGGAGACTCTATCCTGGCAGGGAAAATGATGGCATGAGCAGAGGGGTGGACATCACCTCTGCCACAGCACTGGAAACAGTGGCAGGAAGGTGTACCAAATACTGGCAAGGGTGAGCTGGCTTATAACCCCCAAAAGCCCGCCCCCAACAACACAGCTCCATTGAGGTTGTAAAATCCAAACTGCCATCAGCTGAGGATTACCCAGAACACATTCATTTGTTTGTGGGGGACATCTGGATCAAACCATGACACAGGGAAAATAAGGTAAATACCTTAACATGCTCAACTAATTTGCAAGTTTTTTAATTCAGACAGACTAGGAATGTTTTCCAATGATATTGTCATCTAGTCTGTTTTGTTCCATTAATTGGAAAAGGTGCTGCTAAGGGAATTCCCTTAATTCTAAAATTCAAATGAGGAGAAAGATGATCATACAAAAATCACAGGGCTCTAAATTCCCTCATAGCTGCCCAAGGTGACACTTGTGTTGCTATTAAGATTAAATGCTATATATCTCTTCTTAATAACTCTGTTAATATATGTCATATGCTTCACAAGTCATACAGGAATGGTCTCAGACCATATCAGATACTACAATGCCATTCGATAAATAATTCTGGGGATGGATCTCGAGTTTTCCATGGTGAACAGAAATCCAACACCATCGACACTGAACCACTCTACAGTGGACACCCTATATGGAACACTCCCCACTTCTGGGGAGATACTTCACTTCCTGTCTCACAATGTGAGACAGAACAAAATCTTGGCAATGTGATATATGGCTGATGGGTCTCTCTCTTGGGCCTTAGGTAGGGACCCTCCCCTCTCTGAGAGATACCCTCAACTGCCATAACTTCATGTCCTATTCAGCAGGAAACAGATAAGAGAGATTTCTTCATCCCCGTTTCCCAACAGCAGTTGGGGCATCCTTGAGAGAGGGGGGAATATGTGGGAGTTTAGGAGAGAGACCCCACACAATGTTGCCAAGCTCCTCCTTAACCCCCCCCCCCCAGTCAGAGCTTTGCCTTGCCTCTTACAGGATCAAAATGGGTATTCTTGTTAATTCTTGTTTCTTAAACATGTATGTACTTCTTTCTGGTGCTTTTTTTTTCCCAATTCCACACCCCAGTACCCTAATAGCAGTTAGGGTTATTTCTTCAGAGGGGGGATTGTGACGGGTCAGGCAAGTTCCATAGACACCCTCCCCTTGAGTGGGAGGTGTCTACCTAGAGCTAAAACCTAGGCACTAAAACTGATTGGTCAGGTATGAACCAACCACCTGTCTCCCTGCCCACCTGGGGCAGCAAATACTCACTGAACAGATAATCCTGTCTCTCTTTCTCACACACATGGCTTAGAAGAAAGAATTTTGAATCTCCAGGACTTAGAAAGGTAAGGCCTTCCCCCACCACAGCCTAATGGCTGGAGTGAGGGAAGGCTCCAGATTTTTCCCACATGAACCTTTTTCCTCATGATGGGAGCCCTCTGTTATCTTTCCTTCTTCTGCTTATTTGACTGACCAGCAGAGATTTTGCTAAAACCTCTCCCACATGTTCTCCCCACACTGGTGGCTGGAGAACTCTAACTCCCCATGTTCCCTTAAATAATAAAGTCTCCCACTATACCTTAATATTTTGTTGTCTATGATTTTAATTCTTTAACATTGTAAATAAGAATTCAGATACTCCTAAATTTGGAGGTACATTGGAATTTTTCCTGGGCATTATCTAAATTCTTATCCTCAGCTCACCCCACTACAAACCTAAAAGGAACATATTTCTTCTGTCCCATGACCTGGAATGCCTTTTCCTGCCTCCTCTAAGACTCCTACTCATTCTCAAAAGATAGTTGAGGCTTCATCTCCCCTCCAAAACCTTTCTTCTCTTTCCCCTAATATTACCACCCAGCACCTCCATTCCCCGTCTCAATTAGGTATCCTTATCTATTACCATAGTAACCCCTCTGCAAGTCACTTCCAAGGGTATCATCAGGGTATACATTTCTTTTTATAACTGAGTTGTAGGAGTTCTTCATTCTATGTACAAGTGCCTGATCAGATATATGATTTATAAAAGTTCCCAACCATTTTGTTAGGTGAATTGTTTTTAAGTCTTTTGTTTCTTTTTCTTTTTGGTTGTGGTTCTTTGAGACAGGGTCTTAACTGGCCTCCATGCATACATAACCATACCCAGCTTTAATTTCCTGGTATCCTTTGAAGCACCAAAGTTTTTCATTTGAATTATGTTCAATTTATCTAATTTTCTTTTGGTGTTTGTGGTAGTTTGAATAGATTTAATTGTTATTAAAGTTTTTCTCCAGGTGCCTGGCTTGAGGGGGTTGTCACCTTGGCCAGATCCTTAGGGTCCAGCCCTACGGTGTGTCTGGGTAGATCTGACATTCCAGCTATATATATGCAAAGAGCAGTCTGAGCTCAAGCCTGGAGTTCCTGCTGTTTGCAAGTTTGAGTTTTGAGTGTGCTTACTTGCTTTTGGGAGGTGCTTGGTGATGGGTTCCTTTCTCTGCTTGGATTTGTGAAAGGAAGGGGGCCAGTCTCTTTTGGCATTCTGGAACTTCCCCTGGATCTGTTACTTCAATAAATATTTTTCTCCCAAAACTGTGCCTGGTCTGGAGTTTCATCCCTGTAGCCTGTGGCTAAGACACTGTTCATGATCATGGTTTTGGTGTCATATCTCAGAAACCACTGTCAAGGCCACAAGGATTTCCTGCTATGCTTTCTTTAACTCTTATGGATCTCTCTTACACTTAGGTCATTGGTCCATGATGAGTTAATTATATATGATGCAAGGTTTCATTCTTTCATAAGTGGATAGTCAATTGTCGTTTTCAGGTTTGTTTTGGCTATTCTGGAACCTTTATATTTTCATATGAATCTTAGAATCAGCTCATCGATTTCATCAGAGGCCAGCTGGGAGTTGTGCAGAGAAACACATTAAGTAGGCAGATCTGGGGAGTGGTCTTATACTGATAACAAATATCTTGTTTTCTAGTCTATGAACATAAGATATTTTCCCATTTCTTTAGGTCTTTCTTTCAAAAATTTACACATATAAATATATGTAATGCAGTATACATTTTATATTTGTAAAAATTTCTTCCTAAGCATTTTATTCCTTTTTTGTTTTGTTTTTTGAGATAGGGTCTCACTCTAGCTCAGGCTGACCTGGAATTTACTCTGTAGTCTCAGGGTAGCCTTGAACTCACAGTGATCCTCCTACCTCTGCCTCCCAAGTGCTAGGATTAAAGGTGTGCACCACAACACCAGGCAAATTTTTTATTCTTTTTACATTATTGTATGTGGAAGTATCATTTTAATTTTATATTTGTATTGCTCGATATTATACAGAAACAAAATTGATTTTGGATGTGAATCTTGTTTCTTGTAACCTTGTTGAACTCATTATAAGTTCTAATATCTTTTAGCATATTCCCTGAGTATTTTCTGCATAAAAGATTGTGTCATCTACAAATGCAAATGGTTTTCATGCTAATCTGGAGAGTCTTCAATTTCTTAATTAGTATCCCTGGCTCCAACTTCAAGTACTATGCTTAACAGAATCGATGAGTACAGTCTTACTTATTACTTTTCTTAAAAGAAAATCTGTCTTCACCATTAAGTACAATGTGAGTTCTGAGTTTTCATAGATGCCCAGTCTGGAACTGAGGAAGAGACCTACGATTTCTGGTTTGTTGCTCCAGCAGCCACCTGGTGTCATAGGTATGACACCTGTCTCTACACGGTTCACTACTTGAGGGACCTCGGATAGATGGAGTCAAGCAGTGTGTGTTTTTATTAGTGGCTTATTTTACTTAGAGTACCAGCCTCAAATTTATCCATGTTGTTATATCTCAAAGTAACTTCTCATTACCCTTGTGAATTCTTGTTTGACCTACCATTAAGAAATATGCTGTTATTATTTATAGATTTCCCAATTTATGTAAGTTTAATTCTAATGCACAATAACCAGACATCAGCCAGGCATGGTGCCACATACCTTTAATCCCAGCACTCAGGAGACAGAAGTAGGAGGATTGATGTGAGTTTGAGGCCAGCCTGGAACTACAGAGTGAGTTTCAGGTCAACCTGGGCTAGATTAAAGACCCTACCTCAAAAAAAAATTATAATTTTCTTAGCACTTATTCTGAGTCTCCAATAAACTTACCAAACCCCACTTCAGATTTATTCTCTTAGTTCCAGTAAAATATAGAAATATCATTCCTATGTAGTTCTATTTCCTCTTCTCCCTCTATACTACTATTGCTAAATATGTTACAAACTAAATATGTTAAAAGCTCAGACATATTGTTAACTTATCTTTTGCTTTTAAAACAGTTATAGGCACAACCATTGGGGAGGTGCTGGGATGAGGGCACTAATGGTATTTAGAGGGATTTCAAAGATAAGCAGAGTTCCATGCAAAATGGGGAGCATGTTAGCCCACAACTGCCCCAGACTTTACTTCAAAACACCCGTGGACAGAGCTATGACTTCTAATACCTAGACCACATGTACTGAGCTTCCATGCCTTTAACTTCCCATAAATCCATAAAGTCCTCCCAAATCTTGCCCCTTGAGAAGTACACTTTGTAAGTCCTACAGGAGAAAAGTGCCAACACAGAGAAATTGAGCAAAGAAGTGCTGTCAAAGGCAGTGCCACCTGCCTCGCAGGACCCTGAGAGAAAATAAAAATTTCTCTCCATCTCTACTGAAATAGAAAGAAAGAAATGGATACACTCTGAAAAGTAAGGATGCCTAACATCATCCCCCAGCAGTCTGTCTTGGAATCTGAGTTGCCAGCCGTCTTTCCTGGGGGTGCTCCTTACCCGAAACGGGGTGTTTATCCGGCTAGTGAGAGTGTCGAGAATGTGGACATTCTCATGTTGGTGCAGCAAGATGAATCGGAGGAAGATCTCCAGTAAGGCTGGCTCCGTGATGCTACGCAGAAAAAGGTCCAGGTATGCAGTTGTGGTCATGACTTCCTCCACTGTGACCTGTGACCAATGGCAGAGTAAGCACAGCTGATCATCTTCTCAAGGCAGCCATAGATGTACCCCAACACCTTGGCATCATCACAGGGATGCTTTTATCAAGAGCACACCTGACACAAAAGCAATGCTTTAACTAAAGCCCATAAGCTCATGCTCAGTTCTACACGCTGCTTCCGGCCTTTAACTTGGGGAGGGAAAGCCAGGCGAGTGCTCCTGCAGCTCTGATCATCAAATGCAGTTCAAACTCTATAAAGGTTTTAGTGTGTAATCAAAAATGGAAGAAAAGATTATGAAAAGTATTTACATGGTTAATAAAGGATTAATTAGAAAGCCTGGAATAGCATGTTTCATTATTAGTCATTCAATGAACATTTATCGGGACCTGCTATGTACAAAGAGCTGGAAATATAAGAACATATTTAATGTTCAGGAAAGATGAGCTGGAACAAATGAAATGAAGAGATGATGAACTGCAAAAGAGAGGCACGAGCATGGAGTGCTACAGATGTTCATTCAAATGTGTTTCTGGAGAGCTGCAAGCCCACATTTTATAACTGAGTACTACACATAAAGCATTATTTATAAAGTGCTATAAGAACTTGCTGCTTAATAAAGCAACTGGGGCTGCTTTATAATAGAAATTAACATTTCCTACCTATGTGCTTTTCCTATGCAGTAAAATGTCAATCTTTCAGTGAGCTAGACTGAAAGCCAAGTTTTTCAAAGAGCCGAGGAGTGCATGCTTAAAGGATCACAAATATGAACCTTGAACACTTTGAATGGAACCATCTAGGTTCCTATTCTCCTAATAGTAGTGTTTTAGTATTTCCAACTAGAGGTCATCACCATAGTCACTAATTCTCTACCCAGGCACAGACCCTTGATTGCATTGAGATCACCAAGGGAACAGGCCAAGCTTGGGGAGTCCAACGTCACGCCCAGTCCAATTCTCTTGATGTCAAATGAAACAGATGGAGAAACTTTTTGAGTGCTTTTATCTCCTCCTTCTCAGTTTTCAACTTTCTTTCTTCGTGTTAGCGGTCACTCAATCGTACCATCACTATGCCCACTCCTTTACACTACATTCCTCCTCCCCATTTACTTTTCAGCTTTAAAAAACCACAGATCAGTTTAGAAACCAGATGTCCAGATCTGCTAGATAAGTGCAGACAGGCCCTGAGTGGATGCATCTGTGCGTGAAGGCTTGGCAGCATCTATTTTGGCGGCTTAAATTACTTTTTATGAGTTCTTGGTGCTCAGCTGTGTTCTGGATAGATGAGTCCAGGTGGATACGATATTACCAAATCAACTAGCTGTTTTCTTTATACTAAAGAAGGCATGCTAAGAAAGTCCATATGAATTCACTCTTGCAGAGTCTACTGAAACTCCCAAGGCAGTGCCCTGAGTAGCCATGCTGTGAGCCCCCTCAAACGTGCAGCACATCACACTGTCCTCTGACGACTTTCAGAGGCCCAACTAGAGGAAGGGAAATGGGTAAACATCCACACAGGAAAAATAAATGACAGGGAGAAGACGGCATCTTACACCTGCTCTCCTCTGAGACCAGCTGTTCTAGCCCATGCACAGGACCCTTAGGAGCCTGTCTCGAGGAGCACATGGAATCATCCCCATGCAGTGCACAAAGCCAGGCACATAGAAGGAATTTCTCATAAGCGAATGAGCATCTCCAATGATCCAGAGTTAGGCTTAACTTTTAACCCTTCCATGTCTTCTACATCCCAGCTTCCTAAACCATGAGATAAAAGCCTATCATTGAGTATGGAGGTTACAGTAAAAGGTTTCTGCATGCATGATGACCAGAACTCAATTCAAAGCCAGTGTTTGTGGCAGTGCTTGCCTGTGTTATGTAGTGCAACTTCATGGTTCTGAAGATACAACGTGCACTTAGCACTGTGTATGTCCTTACGGCACACTCCACCTACGGATGCTGCCTGAAGTACTGCAACGCAGATTTGAGATTGCTGTATGCTATGAATTTCAGTGGTTTTACTGGGCATGCAGAGTTTCCTGTTCTCATAGAAATACAATAGCTTAATTACCGAAAACAAAGACTTCCAATGTTTTCACCAGCACCTTCTTGGTGCAGGAACATTCAACCAGCAGCAGCTGATGGAAGGAAAGGGTTTATTTCTGCTTACAGTTTTGAGGGTAGGATTCATCATGGTGGGGAAAGTGTAAGGCCTGAGCAGGAAGCCTGGATCACACCTCCACCTCCACATCAACAGAAGTAGTCTAGTACTGGGCTTGAGGCTGGGTTATAGCACCTCAAAGCCTGCCCCCAGTGACACAACTCTTCCAGCAAGGCTCCATCTCCCAAAGTCCTACAATTTTCCCAAACAGCCACCAGCTGGGGACCAAGTATTCACAATATGAGTCTATGGGGACATTTCATTCAAACCACTACAGCATGTAAGTATAAAATTACTACACCTTTGAATTGGATTGTTTCAGAATGTTTTATTTTACACACTGCTGTTTATATTGCTGAGTGGAGTTTCATTTAAAAAATTATTAAAAGAATTTTGGTCCCCAAAGAGAAATGCACTTTACAAGTGATTTACAAAGAGGCTACTAACAATAGAATATAGCCAATTCAGAAATGTGTATCTCAGTTAACCTATACTGATCTCACTTTCCGATGGAGATTTTGTTTGTATTTTTCAGAATGCAGTGACAGAGCTATGGCTCTTCCAACCCTACCAACAAGCTGCAGGCCGATAGCTGACATCCTGGCAAGAGATGAGCCACACCAGACCTACCATGGAGGATCCATATGGAACCCCGCAGAGAGTGGTGGGATAAGCAAGAGACCCATAACCGCAGCCAATCAGTCAACCCAGGATAAGCCAGACAGACATCAACGATTTTCAACACAACCTAAAGTGGAAGTACGGAGACCCCTAAGACCTCAACAATAAAGCAGCCTTAATACTCACCCACCATGACTCAGGGAACTGAGTGGAGGAGAGGGCGGAAAGACTGTAAGAGCCATGGTGGAGGAGAATGTCCAGAGACATTGATCCCCTCAGTAACAACATACAAAGGGGGTGGAACCGGGTTGACTCCTAGGCTATCCATGATCTCCTACTGCAAGGACTGATCCAGTTTGCCCATGGAGGAGAATATCCAACTAATTGGGGACAGGGAATAGGGAAATCGGGGAAGTGGGGACATCAACACATTATTTGCTCACTCATTGTATTTAATTATGAACAATAAAGAAATGGAAAAAAATAAGAATTTTGGCTTCTGATAAGGACAGGGTTTCCAACAACTTCTGAAATGATCCTAAACATAATTACTCCATTTGTGTTTATGTGAAGTGGAATTCTCAGCATTGACAATTATAAAATAAGATAATGATCCCACTACCAGAGAGATATAGAGAGGCTACACCCATTAGAATCTTGCCAAATTAGCAATGTTTTTCTCATTTAATCTATACTGATCTCACTCTCCCATGGAGATTGTATTTTTCAGAAGACAGTGAGAGCCATGGAAAACCCAATTCGACCAACAAGTCATGGGCTAATGGCTGACATCCTGGCAGGAGATGAACCACCCCGGCCTATCATATAGGGCCAAACGAAACCTATGAGAAAGTGGCGATATAAACAGACCTACCACCACAGCAAGTCAGATAACTCATAAAGGTCAATAGAGACAGATAACAACAATACCCAACACAATTCAAAGCAGAAGTCCAGAGATATTTAAGATCTCAACAATAAAGCAGACTTAAAACTCATACAACATGACTCAGAGAACTGAGTGGAAGAGGGGGCAGAAAGAATGTAGGAGCCATGGTGGGGGAGAATATCCAGAGGCATTGCCCCCCTCAGCAACAACACAAAGGATTAAAAAAAAAACCTAGCTACCTCTTGTGCAATTCATAACCCCTACCCCATGGACTGATCCAGTATGCCCACCAAGGAGGGCCCCCAGGGGGCTGGGGACAGAGAGGAGGGAAATGGGGGTACCATCACAAGATTTGCTAGTACAATGTATCTATTGACAATAAAGATATTTTTCAAAAAGAAATACTAATCAACTCTGAAAGACACTGAATACACTCTACTTCTTGTAGTTTCAAACATTCAGCCAAGATAGAATTTGTCATCCAGGTGTCCCCTACAAACAAATGAATGTGTTCTGGGTAATCGATCCTCAGCTGATGGCAGTTTGGATTTTATAACCTCAATGGAGCTGTGTTGTTGGGGGCTGGCTTTTGGGGTTTATAAGCCAGCTTCCCCTTGCCAGTATTTGGCACACCTTCCTGCCGCTGTTTCCAGTGCTGTGGCAGAGGTGATGTCCACCCCTCTACTCATGCCATCGTTTTCCCTGCCAGGATGGAGTCTCCCCTCGAGTCTGTAAGCCAAATAAACCCATTTCTCCACAAGCCACTTTTGTTTGGATTCTTTCTGCGCAGCAACTAGAAAGCTTACCACAACAGAATTCTTCATGCAAAAGTAAACATGCACACCCATTCTCATTAGTAGGCACATTTGATTGTCTTTTAGTAGATTGTAAAATCACCATTGTAAGTTATGTATCATACCAAAGAATATTATTAAATTTTAAAAAATTTATTCATTCATTTGTTAATTCATTCATTCATTCATTTGCAAGCAGCGAGAGAGGAGACAGAGAGAATAGGTGTACCAGGGCATCCAGCCACTGAAAACAAACTCCAGATGCATGCACTACTTTGTGCATCTGACTTTATATGGGTACTGGAGAAGCGAACCCAGATCGTTAGGGTTCAACAGTCAAGCACCTTAACCACTGAGCAATCTCTCCAGCCTCCCACAGAATGATTTTAAAACACATTTCTTCATCATTTGTTATCAGTGAACGTTTGGTTTGCATACATATCTTATATACCAACTATTGTGTTTTAAATGTGAAACCCCCAAACATACCCCAGCCCTGGGTTCTTGTATTGCAACACATGATGCCCAGCAGGTAGTGCTGTTCAGCAAGGCTCTGGAACCTTTAGGAAGTGGAGCCTCATTGGAGGAAATGAATCACTGGGGGCAGGCCTTGAGGTTTTATAGCCAGGCACCACTTCTCTTCATTATCTGCTTCCTGATTATGGAGAAGATGTGATCAGCTCCGTCTAGCTCCTGTTGTCCTGTGTGCCACACCATGATGGGCTGTATCTCTTCTTAAACTATAAGCCCTTCTTCCACTAAGTTGCTTCTTGTAAGGTCACAGCAATGACTAAAGTAATATACTTGTATACCTGGAGTTGTGTAAAAATTTTCTCCAACGAAAGGGGTCAGGCATGGAAAATGCTCAAGAACCCATCCATGTGTACTTTAGCCTAGGGAAGGAAAGCCTCCTTGGTTGGTTTTTCAAAAATTATTTTTGTTGGGGCTTATTTTTGGTGGTACTGAGCATGAAACCTGTGACCTCATGCATGTTAGGCAAGTGCTCTGTCACTGAGCCACACTCCAGCCCTTGGTTCTTTGAGACAGGTACCTCTGAGAAATTTAGGCTGAACTCTAACTCATAATCCTCCTGCCTCAGCCTCCCAAGTGATGGGTCTGGACCACCACACACATCCCTGAGGAGATTTTTAATGAAGACCTCTGAAATACTTGACGTCACTAAGAATGACTACCGGGAAATGACTCACAATCACTCCAGACTGTGGAGTCCCATTAATTCACATGCACTTGACCACTGCAACCTTGGAATCACTGAATAGAAATCTCAGCCAAAATGATTTAGCCAACAGGTGATTCTGTTTTGATCACTAATATAAAGTATCGGGGTGCAATCCCTTCAAATGGCTCTGTGCGTAGCTTCTTTCATCCCGTGTTTTCCACCATACCGCTGAGCTGATGTGTCACTCACGCAGCATCCAGGCGCTGCCTCTGCTGCAGTGTGGCATCAGCCTCCCCCCCTTAAGTTACACATGGACTTAGGAAGCTCCAAGGCCCAGCAATAGACTCCTCAGAATACACGTCTCAGTCCTCAGGGGCTAACATAAAAGGGGGCATTAAGCAGCCATTGTTTACTACTCTTAGGCTGGATAAAGGAAAAGATTTTATTTCTTTTTTAGAAATCAAAGCTGTCATTAATAAGCTAAGAGGATTTAAGGAAGCATTTACATAACGTGCTATAAATATTAAAAACCCAATTCTATCAAGTACTAAGTTGCAAACTCTTTATAAATCAAGGTCATATTCACCTTAAATTAATTCCCCAACCAGGGAAATCTGGTTCCTTTCTCCTTCCATCTCTTGTCTCTACCATATCCATGGCCTCTAGAAGCCTGTTATCCCAGAAAAAATCTTTTCCTGCCCCAATACTGTACTTTCAGAAACTTCTAATTCCCACAAATAAGGCAACATCCTTAACAGGGATGAGACCAGAGCCTAAGTGTGATCACTTGAAAGCTATGATAAACCACAGAACAACGATGCTTGACCTGTGCAGTGCAAGTGGGGCCTGTGCTTATGGTCCCAGGGCAGCAGCATCACTGTGAGGAAGTGGCAAACACTGCTGACTGTGAGGACAGACCCTATGGGTTTCCTACAGCAGCACAATCCCCAGTGAGATGCACAGTCATCCGACAGTAGCACAATCCCCGTGAGGTGCACAGTCATCCTACAGTAGCACATTCCCTGGTTGCCTGCGCTGCCCATCACCACTGTGTCCCATCCTCCAGGCTACCCCCTAGCAAAGCCTGGCCTGGAAGAAGTCACAGGGTTTGCATCAGTTTTCTGAACAGGATAGTTGCTGAATTTACAAGTTCCTGCTTCTTTTGATCTTGGCCCAAGAGTTCTAGGAGGGTCCTTTGATTTTTTTTTATTAGAAATTCAAGTTTTGCAGCAATGGACCAAATGGACAGTTTATTTTCTTTCAAAAAGGAAGTGAGTGAAGGAGGTGATAGCATGCATCACATTCCGTTTCTTTAAAGTCAAAACTCTCTCTAAATATAAATCAAGGCCAGAGTCAAGCACAGCCATCGTGCCCACAATGGTAGCGGAACATTAAATAACACGTGGGAGTGAAGTTGAGTATACAGACACCCTGACCTTTCTGTAATCAGTTGTTGGGAGAGTCTATTTGCATCTAAATTAGCACCAGGGTCTTCCCGGTGATGGCAGGTTTTATATGTTCTGAAAAATAAACTTCCTACTTGCTAATTGTTTCTTTGTGATCCTCTCACACTGCAGCAAACAGATGGACCCTGCCTTCTGTCACTCAGGTAGGTGGCAGGCAGTGGGGGTCAGGTGACTGTGGCACCCTCTCCATGATAAAAGCCATCTTTCCTTGGCTCTCTTCTGATGCCAGAGGAGAAAGCTAGTTAATGGCTCGTTCTGTGGGTCAGCAGTGGATCATAGGGCCTGGGGCTCCTACCAGAATGAGGAAACAGAAGGACCAGGGAGAACCAGGCAGCAGAGGGTGAAGGGATGGTGGGCTGGAACTCAGGAGACTGGAGTACTAGTGACCATCCTTACTGAATCCAGACTGGAGCTGGCCTGCCAAGCCAATGACCAGGGGCCTTGTCCACCAAGGGCTGATAAAGAAAGCAGGTGGATAGGCTCTACACAGTCACCTTCTTCCTTCTAAGGACACAGACTCCCAGAAAACCACTCAAATGCAGAAGAGAAGGCACACACCCTGCTTCCCAGCAAGCAGCCCCACCATTTCAGCCAAGAATTTGGGACAGAAAACATTCAATTATTCAAGGTCTGAAAATAGTCTGCAGTTGATGAATCAGGCTCCCTCCCTCCAGGCCCTCCTCCTGCCTCCCTTCTGCTCTTCTACCTCAAGGCTGGGGAGGTGGAGGTGACATTCAAAGTTAGCAACTTGGATTACTTATTCCCAAAATATTTGAGGAAGGAGGAAACGAAAGCAATGGCTACCAGAAGAATTTCTGCAATGTATTTTAAGGTCAACAGGTTAAAAATAAAAGCTAGTCTCTGCCCCCTTCTTCAGTGTCTCTATAACACATGAAGCATACATATACAATAAAACTCATACAGCCTGGGAGAAAAGGGAAGACATGAACAACTTCTAGATCCTCAGTAATGAATACCTCTTGGTATAACTCATGGAAGGTGAGGCTGGTGTCTATCAGGAGAAAAGTGGGGACCAGAGTCACACTCCAGGAGACAGGGCTTGAGGCCTCCTTGCTGAGGCAGCTCCCCACCCTCAAGACTGTTTTTAATGCACTTCACCAAGCCCAAAGTAGAATCAGGTGAATAAACCATGTTCTTACTGACCACCCCATGTGAGCCTTGATTATTTGGGATTTGATCAACTCTTTTCCTCTGTTTTCAGAACAAAAAATGACTTTGTGTATACTACTGAGCATCATGGATGCTGACCTTTTGGAATTATAATTTTTCCTCCATCTCCTGGTGATGGGGGCATAGCTGAATGGTCCCATTCAACAACCTGTTGAGCACATATGAAATTTCCACACTACATGCTGGAGTTAGAAAGATGAAACACCATTCTGAGCACTTTACTATTGTCTCCAAAAGCCAAAGCATGGGAAAAATGCCAAGACCTGAACCTATTTGCGGTCTATACCAGGAGTTAGGGCTAATGTTAGCCTCACAGAGAATATGGTTGCCATTTCTGAGCGGAGAATGGAGCTTTGTGGAAAGCAGAAGACAACCAACAATGGCTTTCAGAAACAGCACAGGCTTTGAAGCTAAAGAGATTCGAGTTCAAAGTCTAACACTTTTTATTTATATAACCTTCATTGTGCTATTTAATCTCTACTTACTCTGCAAAATGCGGAAAATTCACTCTCATAGTCTTAGAGAATAAAAGATAATGGTCATAAATTTCAATGAAGGGACTCACAAAAAAAAAAAAAAAAAGACTACTATTTTCTGAGTTGTGGGAGGAAAAGGGCCAGGAAGTAGGTGGGGGCATTGGTGATAAAAGAGCCAAATACCCTGTCCAAATCTGGAAAGAGAAGGAAAAGTGCAACAGCCCTTACAGGAAAAGTGCAACAGTGAGCCCTTCTACTCCACTACTTTTCCCCGAGCCCTTGCCAGCAGTTTACAGAACTAGAAGGTACTGCAGTAGTCACAAGAGATGGGCTCAGAGGACCCCAAAGACTAAGTATGTCATAGGACAGGTTGGAATCCGAGGGGCACTGGATTCTCTACAAATTTATTTTTCTGTTTGCAAATGTTTACCCACTTGAACTTCCATTCCAATCCCACAGGGCTAGTTGAACAATAGTTCAGAGCAGAAATATGGCTGTCATTGCCAACAAAAATGGACCAGTGTCCACAGGGTCCGTGCTGCCACTAGGGCTGGCCAAGTTGAAGAGTTCCTGCTCTTACACACTAACGCTTTTTCTCTTATTCATTACAAGCCCCCTCCCTCTCTCTTTCTCTCTCTGGAGGAGTTAGCAAATGGACACTTCTAAAGCTTTCTGCTTACATACTTTGTTCCCTATAATTTCATAATTTATCAGACTGTCATTTAGAAAATGACTCTTTATATTTAAATTTCATCCAATAGAGTTTAGCTACTGAGATACTCCAAGCCAAGTGTGGTATATACCTGTAATTCCAGTACTTAGGAGGCTGAAGCATGAGGATCCCCAGTTCAGGGCTAGCCTGGATTACATAGTTTTAGGACAGCCTGCACAGACCAAGATCCTGTTTTGGAAAACCAAAAGGAATGAAGGAAAGCAGAGAGGAAGGGAGGAGGAAAGGGGTCCAAATAATATATAAGAAGAGATTTCACAGCATGACTTTATGGACAGAGTTAGCAAAGGAATTTGGGGAATTTAGTTTAAAAGCAAAGATAGACGTTAAAGATAACTTCATTCATTTACTATTCTATTTACTAATAGTTCCAGATTCTTCCTTTTGATTCAAGCTTCCTCGTTACACCATGAAAAGTGATTTTTAAAATTGATCCTAAAGGGAAGCTTCCATTGTTGTTTAGGGAGGTTATGACCATCAAAGAAGCCTTCTGAATGTGTATATTTACCCCTTTGATTAATGATGCCCTCACTCTTGGTTAAAGAACCTGCTTTTTATACATGGTGGTGAATACCAGGGAGTCCCAAGATTCATCAACATGATAAGAAGAGAAAGCCCAATGCCTAGCACTGGATGAGTTATCTCTATCACACCCACCAGGACTCAGGGAACATTGTAGAGGAAGTGGCAGGCTAAATATGAATGCTGTTCTCACTGCTTGCCAGGGAGCCATCTCCATGGAGATTACGCTAGACACTGAAGAGACTCAAAACTCATCAGAGCAGAAAATACGAGGCTGTTGAGAGCTCATTACTAATGACTTCTAACACACATGCCAAGGCTCAAGGAACAGTGCAGAAGAGGGGACCCCAGAAAGAATGTACGAGCCACAGGTGGGAAGGAGTACTTTGAGACACTGTCTTCTCTACTGGCTGGTACATTCATGACCCCACAATTATTATCAATATCCCCACTGAGGAGGATTCTCAGTGGAATGGAAGCAGGGGAGAGGAGATAACCTGATGGAAATACAACCAATTTACAGTATGTTCATATATTAAAGTTCCCAATAAATATTAACAATTAAAAAATCATAACTGCTTGCTGAGTACCTCCTGTGTATTTAAGGACTCCACTGAGCATACTCATCCTGTTTTCTTATGGGAGAGCATGCAATCATTTTGGAACTGACTCAGATGACACAAGCAGAACGAAACCTTCCCTAGAAGGACAGCAGGAAAGCTCAGAGTCAGCAGTGGGCTGGGGAACGGGCTTAGAGAGGGAAAGAGGTTTGAATAACACTGGAATCTCACACACAAGAGCCCACTGTAGCCTCCTCTAACCGACTTCACTGCTGCCTTAGGCATCTCAATGCAGGCTCACAGGAGAGCTTGCCTGTTGCCTTCAGTGCTTCTTGCTCTGCCCTCGCCTAAAACCATGATGGAAAAATGCTGTCCTTTAACACAGTGTTTTTTCCTGTTTGGAATTCTTATTAATCCCCTCTGCTTCCATTTTTCTGGACTACGTGGAATCCATTTCTCAGTTTCCTTGAGCTATTGATCCATCCTTTAGGATTTCCAATATTCTGCAGAAACAAGTACACATTGTGGTAGAAGAAATATGACAGGAAAACCAGACCCAGATAATCTCTGAAATGAAGTTTCTATTGTGTAAACCTTTACCAGGGAGACAGCATGGTCCTCTGCTTATAGTGCCCAGTCATATAACCCAGAGGTTTAACCTTCCAATAGTACAAAGAACTCAAGATGATATCAGACTGCCTACCAGACTGTCTATAAAAATGCCGAGCTATCAAAGCTCAGGATTCAGGCTTTGGAAGTTATTCCCCTGAGTCCATGTTGACATGAATGAATTTCCTCCACTACTCTATCTCTGGTTTGGGTTCTGTGTGCCTCAGTTTTCCATAACAATGTGACCTACCATGTGAATTCTCATGGATCTGAGGTACTGTCACATACTCAAAACAAAGCCAATAAAAGTGTTAAGACAGAAACCAACAGCCCTGCTTTAAAAAAAGGGAAAGGAAAGGAGAAAAAGAAAGAAAACTTAGTTTTTTTAATAGCCCTGGTGAGGGATGATTTTATTAGTAGAATAGTTAATGTGACCGCAGCAGAGTAACAGGAAAATTTCCATTTATAGTGAATAACACTTCACTGAAAAATGCAAAGCCCACACACAAGCTCTCTTCTTGATTAATATGACATTTTTACTGAATTCTGACAATCTGACTACAAACTCCACAGTGGTGGGGAAAAATGGTTCATGGACCAGTATCAACCAGCAGCTTCCTGGCATGGAGTGTGTGAGGAAGACCATCAGAAGATGGAGCCTCATCTAGGCCTACAGGAATCTCTACCCCACCCATCCCCCATCTCAGGCTACCTGCTGGGGTAAGTGCATCGTTTAGGGTGGAATTTTATATTTAAATCATTTTTCCCAAGTACCAAAGCTATAACAAAAACAAGCTCTGGTGACAAAAGACAGATTTCACCCCTAGCTTATTTTCTGTGAGCGACAAGAAAACCTCCACACAATGGGAAGACAGAAACCACACAGGTGTCTGCCTGAACAAATTCAATAATTGTAGTGATTTCAGTTGTTTTTCTCAGGAATCCACCAAGCTGCTCATCATCTGGCACTGGATAATCACAGAGGAGCATCTCATCAGAGCCGGCGCTTCTGAAGAGAAGTTAGTGTGGGCACGAGAAAATCAGAGCAAGGTGGTAACAAACAAGCAGACCTCCATGCAACCTTTCAGAGATACACTTGCAAGGCATTTGTTGCTCATCCGTTTTATACGTTCTCTTAGGATGGTGCAGGGGGAATGAAGGATTCGCACCAAAACTTCAGACCACATTTTTTTTTCTCTTTCCGAGGTGCACACCACCTGGCTTCCGTAGATAAGTTGGGTTTTGTGTGAGCTATTTCCCATCTCCTGTGGGAGGGCAGGTGGGGCCTCTCCTATCTTCTTATAATTCTGATGCTGAAGAACCGGATCCTTTGGTACAGTATTATCTCGCTCATGCACTTGTTGAAATTAAAGAAAGAAATCTAATTTTCCATTTCAAATGAGAGGCAACTAGAAGCTTCATTTATAACCCTAATTTCCTCTCCTCCAAAGGAAAGAGGGACATGAGGCACGGCAGAGGTCAGCACCAAGGAGATGCTGCCGCTCCTGTTTCACACTCTCCCTGTGTGGTAAGAATATAGACACAATGCATCCTCTAGCTTCTGCAATTTAACAAGTAGTAAAACAAAATGAAAGAGTTACAGGAGAAGGGACAGAACCAGGCATGAACAGGGGCACAATTTTAAGGTCATCTCTAGGCTGCTGGAGCCTCTGTCTCTGAGCAACAGCCAAACTGTGAAGAGTAAAATGGTCTCCTTGGCAGGCTGAGCTGCCTCTGGCCCCTGCTTTGGTTATCATGACTTGGCCTGAGCAGCAGGTGCTTTCTGCCACCTAGATACAGGTGACCCCTGCTGTGGGTGAACACAGCCCCTTGCCAAGACACAAAGTCTGGAACGTGAAATCTTATTTCCAGTCTGTACTGCCCTTGAACAGTGGGCAACCTGCATAACCCTAAGCAGTGGCTCTGCAGAGCCTGTGTCTTTTCCATGATTATAATTCAAACACCCAGCTTCCCATCCATAGAAATGCAGTTTTGTTAACATGTAAGAAGCTCAGTTTGTGGTAAACGCTACTATCTAACCAATGTACATTCTCCCTGCCTTTGAAGAACCTGTCTCTTTAGTTTAAAAACAAAAACAGGCCTCCTTTCTACCCAGATGTGGTAAGCAGGACTGATGTGAGGAATAGGGAAAGATCATGAAAGGGAATTTTTGTAATCTACAGTTTAATCTATGCAAACTAACAAGATGTTTTCCTAAAAATAAGATAATTTGCTGTGTCAGTTTTGACAGAGATCTCCCTAGCATTCAGCACAATGCCTCGCATATGCTAGGAGCTTCAAATATACATAGTGAAAGAATGAATAAAGGAAAGTTTCATAACAGGAGAAGACCTGCTAACCTGTGCAACTCCTAATAAAGAAATGGAGTGTCGGGCAGTGATCCGCTCTCCAAACAGTCTTCCGAGGCATGACCACAGCGTCTCCAAGGTGGTCTGAATCAGCTCATCATACAAAGAACACGGAATAACACATAGCGCTCACCAGTACTGAGTACAGTGCATTCCAACATTTCTCATTTTATTTTATTTAAATGCTAATCATGACCTACCACCAAACTGACTTCATACCTCATTAACACCAAGACTCAGAGTTTAAAAATTGTTTAAAATACCTCCGGTCAGTCTCCCCCGGGCCAGGAAGACTGGGATGAGTACTAAGATATACAGGATACCTTGCCACAAGGACTAATACAGACAGCCCACAGAGGAGGATATACAACTGATCAGGGATGGGGAGGGGGGGAATTGGGGAATTCGGGATAACAACGCATGGTTTGCCCACTAAATAATGTAACTCATTATGGACAATAAATATATATTAAAAAAAACTATAAATTTATTAAAAGAAAACACAGAAGTAAAAAAAAAAAAAAAAAAAAAAAAAAAAAAAAAAAAAAAAAAAAAAAAAAAAAAAAAAAAAAAAAAAAAAAAAAAAAAAAAAAAAAAAAAAAAAAGAGCAGCATTCACGGATTTCTGCTTTCTCACTGTGGCCTGAATGTGACCAGCTGCCTCAAGCTCCTGCCACATGATGGACTGTAACCAGAACTATAAGCTGAAATAGACCCTTCTTCTGGTTAAAAAAAAAAAAATTGTTTAAAATATATGTAAACTTCTCTATTAACTTTTCTTTAAAGAATCAACACCAATATTTAATTTTAATCAGAATTCTAAATTTTATTTATTTAAGAGAGAGAGAGAGACAGGAACAGAGGTAGAGTGAATATGGACCTGTCATGGCCTCCTGCAAACAAACTCACTGCAAACCCACTTTACGTATCTTGCTTTATGTGGGTCAAACCCAGGCCATCAGGCTCTGCAAGAAAGCACCTTTGACCACTGAGCCATCTCTCTAGGCCCTAAAAAGTTTTAAATGTAATGAAAAGAAAAAACAATATAAATAACCAGAACACTATGCTTATTTTTTTACTAGGATTCTGGTGTAGCCACAACACAGCACAAGTGAGGACACTGTCCTGCCATGGCCTTCCTGCTTGCATGGGCTGAGAGCTGTCTGGCCAGCCATGCTGCACCATCCTGTCTCAGCTCCCACTTTCTGTCTTCATCAGCAAAGGGCTGCCTCCTCATTCAGTACCCATCAGGCTACTGTTCTCTTCCAGAGCTTGGTTTATAAACTTCTCCCAGGTGGCTAAGTACTATGTTTCCTGCTCTTTCTCTTTGATGATCGGGGGATCACAAATGTGTTCTCCCCAGCCAGGATGCTTTCAGGGACAATATAAGGAAGAGGGAGGCATGGCGGGTTAGTATGAAATGGCATGTGGTGGGAATATGAGACTCTTTTTGAATCCTTAGTATTTACCATGGGCAAGTCAATCACTTATTGGTGTCTCAGCTGCTGCAGGTGCAGAATAACCCTAGTGCCTGGGGCCTGCACACTCTAGAATCCTCCCCGGTGGGTTCACATGTATAATATAGAAGGGTGACATCTTGTAGAAGAGCCCATGGAAATGCCTTTCTCTACTGATTTTGTTGAAAACACAAAGCTCTATAACCAGAAATACATCTCAGAACGCATTCAGCACCATCTAACACAAATAAAAACCACCACTTGGCCTTCCATAGCTAATCTAAGACAACAGATCAGTTACAAAGCTTATTCCTCTCACAACCATCATGAGCCTTTGTTTTCTCAGCCATAAATGATAGTGTTGCAGGAGATGACCTTCTGTCTGAGAAGCTCTAGTGTGAGCTCTTTGACTCAGTAGTCTTATTTCCCAGCATAGCCAGCTCGTGATTGGTGTTGTGAGAAGCATGTTGGCTGCTTCTTTTGCTACACTACCAACTGTGTGTTTATTGCGTGCATATGACACACAGCAGCAAGGACACCTAGAAGCAGCAGCGCTTACAGCACTAGCAGCCAAAGCTTACACAATGGCACAGCGCTAAGCCAAGCTCAAACTCCTGATCCCTCATGAACACTCAGGAGCAGTTTAGAGGTGAGAGAAATCAGTGAGGCTGGAGCCAAAGCAGGGCAAGTGCTGGGACTTAGAAGACACTTGGGATGGACAGTCAAGAAACAGCAGGGGCGATCCAGCAGGAGCGTGGGAACAAGAACAAACTTTGTGAAAGAGGGGTAAGGAATAGGGGGGAGGGAATGACTTAAGCATGAAGCTAAACCAAAAATGATTCAAAATCATAAAATCCTCACTTGCATACTGTAACCTATTGAACAAGTAGTGGGCATCATCTGGCAAGAGGAGCTGTGAATAGAAGGGGAGAGAGTCTAAGCCCATGAAAAATTGATCAGTCCTGCAACTCCTGGCCCCAGTCATTGGCTCCTTTCCTCACTGAGCTGTTGACCAAAGTGGTCCATGAGGTCCCAAAAACAAGAAAGGATTCTGTCAAAGCTCTTAAATACCCACCCCAGGCCTGAGGTAAGATGCTGTTGCTGAAGAAACCACAAAAAGCCATCTATCAGCACCAAGAGACCCTTCAAGGTCCAGAATGGTAACCAGTCCCCAGATGGTAGTTAGTACAGTGCTGGAAGGCACTGCATGAGCTGCCAGGGGAAACTGGTCAGTGACAGTTGGTGTAAACAGAGACCACTGATATGAAACGCAGTCGGCCGTCATGAGTAGGCTGAACACACTTCCTACTGGGAGAGAACAGTGAACCAAGACACAAACACTTGTGCAATGGAGGAGCCAAAGCCTGGGGGAGGCATTCGATAGCTTTTATTTTGGCCAAGTAATCCACTCAGTGACAGGGAGCCCTTGATTGGAATTGGGGACTCAGGGCTTAATACATTGGGAACCAAAATCTTGGGACCCCAAAGAGAAATTCACTTTACAAGTGATTTACAAAGAGGCTACTCACAATAGAAATCTAGCCAATTCAGAAATGTGTATCTCAGTTAACCTATACTGATCTCACTCTCTGATGGAGATTCTACTTGTATTTTTAAGAAGGCAACGAGAGAGCTGTGGTCTTTCCAACCCTACCAACAAGACACAGGCCAGTAGCTTGACATCCTGGCAACAGATGAGCCACATCAGACCTACTGTGGAGGATCCATATGGAACCCCGCAGAGAGTGGTGGGATAAGCAAGAGACCTATAACCACAGCCAATCAGTCAACCCAGGATAAGCCAGACAGACACCAACAATCTTCAACACACCTAAAGCAGAAGTACAGAGGCACCTAAGACCTCAATAATAAAGCAGCCTTAATACTCACCCACCATGACTCAGGGAACTGAGAGGAAGAGGGGACGGAAAGATTGTAAGAGCCATGGTGGAGGAGAATATCCAGAGATATGGCCCCCTCAGTAACAACATACAAAGTGGGGGTGGGACTGGGTTGACTCCTAGGCTATCCATAACCCCCTACCCATGGACTGATCCAGACTGCCCACAGAGGAGGACACCCAGCTGACTGGGAACAGGGAAGAGGGAAATCAGGGAATTGGGGACACCAACACATTATTTGCTCATTTAGTGTATGTAAATATGGATAATAAAGATATAATTTATATATAAAAAAAAGAACAGACTACAGAGGACAATGACACTCATCTGACCCAAGATTGGCATTTGGAAATCATGAAGGCAGCTGGTAGGATGGGACTAGGTTAGATGAGGTTTGCAAAGACAGGTGAGTCTGTGTTATCCTCTGCAGGTACAGGGGCCACCATGGGTTCCTTGGAACAGGAGTAACATTTAAACCACACCCATTCATTCTTTATGAAGCACTACTTGAGAACTTGCTAGAACTAGGGTTTGATTTTTGAAGACCTGATGGGGTAAAAGTGAAGTCTCCCTGTCTCTCCCCCATGTATGAGTGCCCTGGCCTCTCTGTCTGCCCCAGTTATTCTCTCCAGAGGAGAAAGAACAACTTGCCATGTCGGTGACCTGAGGCAGAGTTGTTCCTTCTCTTCTTTCCTCTGGGAGCCAGACTTCTGGCAAAAAGCACAGCTTCTATGGCATGTCCAAGTCTGGAACCCTGTATTAGAAAGTGTGGCCCACAAACATTAGCCCCTGTTCCCCAGCACCAGTTCTACTGGTGAGGAAGAGAGGTGCATCTGCCTGACTCACTTGTCATGTTTCTCAATAGCTCAGAATACAGGCAGGGAGGAGTTACCAGAAAGATGTACACATGACAAGAGATAGGTGAAATGAACTAGGGAGTAATACAGCATGAAATGTCAAGTGAAGTCCCCATGTGCCAGTGATCTCAGCTGGTGAAGCTGAGAGATGACTGTGCCACGAGGGCAACCTCCGCACTGGTACTTATCAATGGGTTCATCATCCACTGGTATATTCATGGGGGAATGGGCTATTATGAAGCGGGGTAGAGGTGGAGGAAGTTGGTCACTAGGAGTGTGTTTGAAAAGTCTGTCATGTTCCTGGCCCCCTTCCTATCTGTTCTCGTTTTCTCTCCCATCCCCCCTCTCTCTGTCTGTCTCTCTCTCCCACCACCTCTTGCCCTCACGGCCTCTTCCTTTCTCGCTCCCTCTAATGATGCAAGTTATTACTTGTCAAGGTTAATATGTGATGAGATTGTAAGTGATAACATGTTGGCTATGTGGGATGAATATTCCGAGGACATCTTTCCTGGCTGGGCTCTATATACACACCCTTTTACTACCCCACCTGAAGGGTAACTAGACATATTCTAAACCTAATGATGACCACGCCTGCTCTTCAAGGAAACTCAGGTGGAAGAGGCTAATAGGCAAACTGGTACTCGGAAATACCCAATGGCCCAGTCTTGCCCACTGGGAATGGACAGTACTGCCTTCTACCACCTGCCACTCAAGACAAGTACTTCCCAGAGCAGGAAAACAAAGGAGTAATTTGGAAACCTCCAAAACCTCCATTTATCCAATTAGGTGTTAGGATGCTGTACATTCTTGAACAACTGACCTAAAGAACACTAGAGGAGTTTCTAGGAATAACAGGACTTGACTGATTTCCAACCATGGTGGGAAGGCCCATTACAAAAGAGATAACGTTTTGAATTAGTGAATAGCCAGCACTGTGACAGCAAACGGGACTGCCCACTGCTTTACCTCCTTCCACCATGTTGGCAAAGGGGTGGCAGTGCCTGTCAAGAGTGAACCTTGCTTTCAGCACTGTGAGGGACAAAGTATCCCTACATGCATCCTGGGCTGTGAACACTCCTCTAATACATAAGCAAAGATTTTCACAGGGGAAGCATGGGTTCATAAAATAAAAATACAGCTCCTTTCTTCTCTTTGAGGGCCACCAAAAAATTAAAGCTGATAGCCTCTTCTTAGATCCACTAGGTGGTGCAAGCTCCCCTTTCCAGCGGATTTACCAGGACGGACATGAAAACATGATTATGGGTGTACCCAAGCACCTCCTGCATTGCATCCACAGCCTAGAGAGGAAGAGGGTTTGCTTTGAAGGAATCCTTCTATCTTGTCTTTAACAAAAGGAGGCAGTATTTTTAAATACGTTCTGTTTTGAGAGGTCAGAAGTTAAACTAGTCATGCAAGAACCGTGACGGAAGATTTACTTCAAGAGCACTAACGTAAAAAGACAGCACTGGAGGTCTGGGTTTGGTTCAAGGTTGGTTAGTGATTAGCTGTGTGAGAATGATTAAGGCAACTGATCTCCTTGATCTCCAATGCCATTGAGAAATCTCTGGATTTATGTTCAGTAATAAAACTGTGTAAGTGTTCCCAGCATACTATGTTTCCACTTCCAAATTATTATTA
The DNA here is from genome assembly GCA_004024765.1 of Zapus hudsonius. Taxonomy (NCBI): domain Eukaryota; kingdom Metazoa; phylum Chordata; class Mammalia; order Rodentia; family Dipodidae; genus Zapus; species Zapus hudsonius. The sequence continues at coordinate 112,360 of PVHP010000250.1, forward strand.
GTTATTATTAGAACTTTAAACACAAAGAAATTTTTCATAAAATCCAAATGCTCTGATTTTATTTCTTTATTTTTATTTTGAAGTACTGAGAATCGAGCCTATGACTCTATACATGCTAGGCAAGTTCTCTACTAGTGAGCTATAAGCACTTCAAATCCATTATCTATTTCTTCTTCACAAGAGCCCAATCAGGTATGTATTAGTATTTACATATAGATAAGAAGACTTGCACAGTCAAATAGCTAATTAAAGTAGCCAAAGGCCACACCCTGAACCAAAGTCTCTCTAATCTCAAAACTCATTTTTCAAGGCTGTTTTTGACACAAGGCTACATAGCTTCCCCAGACTCTATTAGCTAAATCTAATACACTAAATGGATGTGCTAGATGGCACACTTAGTTTTCAATTAATAAATCAAGTATTTCTGAGACAAAGACTCTCACATTTGTCACTGAAATCTTCTGGGTCTATTTAATAGCTGGTTCTTGCTGGATAGAGCAATTATTTAGTCTGCATGGAGCTGGCCTGCTGAATATGAATTTCTTGGTCCTCTGCTGTTCTGTGCCACATAGCTGCAGGCCTGCAACAGGGCTGGGCCCTTTAATCACCTCATTCCCCTGCCATTACTGACTGACCACGGTGATCTTTACATCTGGCCACTCTACTTCCACCAGACCTCTGATTAAGCCCAGGGTCACCAAGATAGAACCACCATCTGGACCCCTCCCCTCTTGTTACAGCCAAGCCAGGCTCCTTACCCATGGCTCTGCAGTCATGACTGGAGCTCTGCACTGCTCAGGAATCCAGCACAACCTAAGTGGGCAATAGCAGCTGTTCTGCAAAGCTCAGATACCCTCAGGTGCCTTCAATGCTGGATGACTCTATAAGGGATACCTGCCTGTCCTGAAGACAGATAAGCTGGCCCATGAGGCTGTGTAGGCAATAGCAGCCATTTCTAATAAGAATAATCTCATTTCTTCAGGTCATGGTTAAGGCTGCCTTCGCTTCCTATCATACACCTGAGCTGTGGGCCAGGGTGGGTGCACAGGTTCACCATTTGGGCAATGGAGGACAGAATCTTCAATAACTGATTCACTCAGGCATGATTTTTAAAAATATGAAAAAGTAGAGCTCTGCATTGTTATAGGAAAAGGAGTAAGTAGCTAGCAAAAATAAAACAACATTGGGGCACTCCAGGCAGATGAATGTGCAGAACTGTTTTATTTTGCAGAAGGCAGTAAGAACAAAGGATAACCTAATTCTACCTACAAGACCAGAAATGATAGCTAACTCCCTGACAAGAGATGAACCACCCATAGCACATCAGCCAGGGCCCAGGTGAAACCACAGAGGAAGTAGAGAGATGAGCAAGAGTGCTGCTCCCACAGTGAGCCCGACAACCTGTGCCAGGGTGATGGAGACAGACACTGAGGACACTCAAAACATCCAAAGCAGAATTCCAGAAGCTGCTGAGAGCTCAACACTACAATAGACTTAAACTCAACCAACATGGCTCAGGGAATTTTGCAGAAGAGGGGGCAAAAAGATCGTGAAAGCCATGGAGGGAGGATGAATACCCCACCACTCAAGGATTTGACTGGTGCCCACACAACTCGTAGCCCTCAACCCCCATGGAGCACACCAGCAATCCCACTGAGGGGGGCCCTCAGTGCAATGGGGGCAGGGAGGAGGGAAATGTTGGTACCAACACATGACTTGGTCAGACAAAGTTCCTAATTAATAATAATAATAATGATAAACACTGGGGCTGGGGACATGGCTCAGCAGGTACAGTGCTTGCTGTGCAAGCAGGAGGACCCGAGTTCAATCCCCAGCACCTACATAGAAAGCTGTCATTCCAGGCCTGAGACCAGCAGAGGAGGAGAATTACTGGGACTTGATGGTTAGGCAGTCTTCCTGAAAAATGACAGTTCTGGGTTCAGGAAGAGACGCTGTCTAAAGGAAACAAATCAGAAAAGTGATGGAAAACATATGACATTCAACTCTGGCTTCTCACCATAGGCTTGGGGTGCAGGCATCTATAAACACATACATATTATAAAATACAATAAAATAAGATATTCATGAGCCTTTATAATGCAGAGAATGGATTTGAAAAGGTAAATTGCTAAAATGCATAGGTACAAATATAAAATATAAAATGTAGAAGGCAGAAATTTTACTTTGCTCTAATTTTTACTATGGTTCGCTTCAAAGCTGGAGCTCATGTGGAGCTCAAATAACTGAAGAAAAATTATGAAATCACCAAAGTAAAATAAAATTATAGATATAAAGGGCATGGGGGATAGCTCAGTCGGTAAAGTGCTTGCTTTCCAAGCACAGAGACCTGAGTTCAACCCACATTAAAAATAAAAAGGCAAATACATGCTTGGTTCTGAAGACCTAGTCAAAAGCCTCTGGTCCAGGTCATGAGGCCTAGGGGAGTAATGCTTTCTATTGTCTGGCTAATCATATATATTATACCTACCAAAATGCCTTGTGAACACTATATTTGAAATGTGCATATCCATATAATAATGCTACTCTCACTTTTGGCTAGAGAAGCTTCTCTTCAGATTGCAGTGACCACTGGGATGACTCAAAAGTCACCATAGGAATGAAAAGAAGTGACAGTGGAGTGTTCAGCACCGGGACATCTCTATCACACTCCCTGAAGAGGTGGTGGAAAGATTATAAAAGCCAAAGGAAGGGTAGGACTGCTTACAATGCAATCTTTCAGACACAAATGACCTTGACATTTATGACCTCACAGAGTCCAACACTACCTTCATAAGACCTTCAAAATGGGAGGGAAAGATGATAATATCAAAGCAAAATAGAGACTAATTGAGAGAGGGTGGGGATGGGGAGAGAATTATCATGATTTATTGTCTATATTTATGCAAGCTGTAAATAAAGTTTAAAAAAATAAAAAGCCAGTTGTAATGGCCTATACCTCTTTTTTTTTAATTGAGAACTTTAACATGTAAACATACTTTAATTTGGCCATGTCGCCTCTTTCCCCACCCCCATTCCACTGAGGACCCTCCTCTTTCAAGGTAGTCCTTCCTTTGTTTCATTGTCTCATTCCTCTGTCCTCAATATTAGAACAGTGTAGGTCTCATGGGGGTAGGTAATGACAACCACTGTGAGGTCATGAATACACCAGTCAACTCAAAAGTACTCCTTCCCAATCTGCAGCTCTGACACTTTTCCTACCCCTACTTCCTCCATGTTCCCCAAACCTCCAGGTGTAATAGACACCTCCCTTTAGGGCTGAGCTTTTGTTGGCCTCTTATTTCTGCTTTGATGAGTTGTGAGTCTCCTTACTATCTACCACCATCTCCATAGAGAAGCATTGGGGAGGCAGAGAAAGGCTGGCCAGTCTAGTCTAATTTGTGAGCTGTAGGCCAATGAAAGACCCCATCTTTAAAAATAAGGTGAATAGTCTCCTTAAGATAAGGCACACTCATGGTGGTTCTCTGGCCTCCACCTGTATGCACATGCATGTGCACATACACTCCCCCCCCCACACGCAGAGACACACATGAGCATGAAAAACCTTCAAGATTCAAAGACCAAGATGCTATCCACCTTCTTTCTTGCAATTCTTCACTGAAAGAAATGGCTTTGTCAATGAAATGCCACAGCAGTATTAGAAACCAGATACAACATATCAAAGTGTTTTGCACTGGGAAATGGCAGAGATGACTGCAGAGTAGGAAAGACTAAAAAAAGACAAAAGGGCGTCTGTAAAAAGAGTAAGCAAGGGACTCGATCCTACCCCTGAGCCCCCTCTTTCATCTTCCAGATGCCCCTCCCCCACACACTCAGAGGAAGGATGGAAGGCAAGAGGGAGCTGAACAGTTACACTGCTGCCCCTCTCCTCGCTCCTCCTCCTGACACAAGGGAACCAGTTCGTTCCACTGGTAAACCTGGCACTCAAGTATGGCTCGGTAATACTTTATAATGGAAATAATTTGAAGCTGGTACTTAATTTTGCTTAAAATCTTCAGTCCCACTTTCACTGGGCATGAAGTCCAGCACATACCTAGCCAGAGAGAGCCAATCAGGGCTCTAATGGAGACCTAGCCCACCACACTCACATATGCACTAGAAGCAAGTGGGAAAATCACTGTGTGGCTTCACCAGCTCCTGAGTTTCCATTTTTTTCTTCCCAAGTCCTCAAAAAACTTCCATCCATCAACTTCAGCCAACAAGTCATGAATTCTTGAGCTTGTACAATGCAGTCATGAATATGCATGTATGTGTTTGGAAGGCAAGGCTGTAAACAAATGGACTCCACAGTGGCTAAGAAGCCAACACACATGCCTTCAAGGAAACATCTGAAATGACTCTGCCCATGTCTATTGTTAAGCACGGTTTTAGTACACAGAAGATGGCAGGAAAATTGTTTATTCTGGTTGATTTCTTGCTTCTATGTTTCCAAGCACACTTGCAGGAAATCACATCTGGAATGAAACACAGCTAGTTGCAAAAACCAAAGGTACAGGCTTTCTTGGAGGCCGGTTTCCACTACTAACACCTGTAAGCTGCCTGCAGCAAAGGGCAGTGTGTATATTCCCTCGTGACACCATGTACTTCAGCACACTCCCCTCAAGGTCTGTGCTTGTACCAACCAGAAGAATCTCAAACTTTGCTCATTTCCTACAAACCTGTAAAGAAAGGCATCAAAGAACCCAGAAAATGAGGAACATCCTACAAGTCACTTGGCTAAACTGCTATGACTGAGCCGGAGTGCCACATGGACAACCCTTTCAAACACCCACCAGCCTCTTTTTGATCCTGCTGGAGGTGGGACAGGCCTGAAGCCAGCTTTGGCCACTACTACAAACCACCTCCTGGTCTCCTGCCAGCCAAGGACCCCAACAAACAACACACCCGGACAGATGCTTCTGAGCTGGTGACAGCCAGTCAAATTGCTTCCCTGTTTTATCCTGGGCCTGCTCATTACATACAGAGCAAAAGTACTGCCCATCCTTCTATCTAGGGACTTTCTTCCACAGTTACCATCTCCAAAAACTCACTGGTCACCTGAAATATAGAGCTCACCATGCTGCCCCCTACAACATAATTTGACAAACTTTTTCTATTAAAGATCCAAAGAGATTAAATAATAATCATAGTAGTTGTGAATTTTATTATTTTGGTGCTAGTAATAGAATCCAAGGCCTGGGAAAGCACTGTACCACAGAGATATACCTCTAGCACTAGCGAGTAAATATTTTAGGCTTGGGGGGGGGCACCATCTGTGCTATATATTTACTTTGATATTAAAAAAAAATAACTGTTAGGTGTGGTGGCACAAGCCTTTAATCCCAGCACTTGGGAGGCAAAGGTAGGAGGATCATCATGAGTTTGAGGCCAGCCTAAGACTACTTAGTCAATTCCAAGTCAGCCTAGAGCGAGACCCTACCTCAAAAAAATAAAAAACAATAAAAAATAAGAATAACTAGGGGCTAAAGAGATGGCTCAGTGGGTAAAAGTGCTTCCCATACAAGCATGAGGGCCTGAGGGGGCCTGAGACCACCTAAGTTTGATTCCCTAGCAACAACTGGATGTGGCACGCACATCTGAAACTCCACTTCTGACCAGGGTTCTTGAAAACAGCAAACTCTAGGGAGAGACTCTGTCTTGAGGAAATACGTGGATGAGCCATGGAGGGGGAAACCTGACATTGTCTTCTGGCCTCCACTGGTGTGCACATGGGCACATCTGCCACACATGTGCATTATAACACAGACATAGCACACTACACATACTATACGCAGGATTATGCAACAACAACAAAACCTAACTGATAAATGTAAAAAGCTATTCCTTTTTTAAAATTTATGGTAAAACACACATAAAATATCCCAGTCCTACAATTTTTTTTGGGATACTGTTGAGTAGTAGTTTTAAAAATCATATTGTTGGACAACCAATCTCCAGAACATTGTTTCTCCAGCAAAAGCAAGACTCTGTACTAAGTCAACAACAACTCCCCATTCTCTCCTTTTCCTGGCCTCCAGAAAACTCCTTGTAATTTCTGTCCCTAGGAACTTTACTCCACGAAGTATTGGATATACATGGAATAATGAAGTCTTTGTTCTTCTACAAGAGGTTTCTCTCAGCTAGCAATCTCCTCAAAGTTCACTCATGTTGTCATATGACAGAATTTCCTTCCTTGAATATTCCATTGTGTGTACCGCACTTTGTTTACCTGCTCATTCACTGATAGACGTAAAAGCCATTCGGAACTTGGAATACACAAAAACAGGCCACAGGCCAGGTTGGGCCTGTGAATTCTGGTTTGCCAAGCCCTAATCTAGAGGTGTAAAAACAGATACAACATTAGACCAAAAGATCCAAATCTCCAGCCTATCAAAAAGAACATCTGGCACCATCACATTATTTAGGTCCACATGGCACAACATATAGTTAAGTCCTAACAACCTGTTGGAAATTCAGCCTGGGCCATGAGACTGGAACCGAAAACCTGTCCTCCTACCACATTGACTGTCTTGTGATAAGCACAACACCTACCAAAATCTCACCTGGCCACACTGAAAGGAATGCACATGATTTAATGCCGAAACTGCAGGATATTTTGAGCTAGAACTTCACCTGGTATCCAACAGATGTCACTGTATTTTCCTCATAAATTCAAAATACCTCTCAGTGCCCCTGTGAGTGTGCTGATAAACCCCAAGGCTCCCACTGATCAGACACAGACCCACGGAACCATTAATACTTCCAGGGGCTTCAGGACAGTGTTAAAAACAAAATATGCCTAATATAAGAGAGGCATGTGAGCTCAGCAATGACGAACTAAGCATGGGCCCCAGGAATCATAAATTCTAGACCCAACAAAGTGAGGGATAGCAGGAAGTGTGGAGCTTAGACTGGTCCTTGAAGGTCCTGAGCACAGAGGATGGAGGAAGAGTACAATCCAAGTAAAGGAAACAAGTGAGTATAGGGGAGATTTGCCGGCAGGGGGACGGAGAAAACAGAAGTGTGAAGGGTTAATAATTGGAATAAATGGCACTTCCCAGCCATTCAACTCCTCCAAACCACGTGGAAGAGGTGACAATTTCTCCCTTGTGTACAACTTACAGCCTGTTCCTCACCAGATCATGAAATGCACATACATGTTTGCCCAGAAAATTTTAAAACTAGCCTCAGCCAGGTCTGGTGGCTTACACCTATAATCCCAGTTCTCAGGAAGCTGAGGCAGAAGAAATCAACCATGTATTACAGAATAGCCTGGGCTACATGGTGGCATACATGAACCCATACACATATAGACACACACAACACACATAACACACACACACACCCCTAAAATGACATTAGTGAGAGAAGGAACAAGAAATAGGTTAAAGAATCTAATTTTAAAAAAGGTTGGCACTCTATCAGGGAAGAGGAAGAAGAAAGATCAGAGAATAATCAAGCCCTCTAGGCCAACTAGGAAAAATTACATCATTTGCAAAAAGGTGTGCAGAAGATGAGCTGAGCTGAGCCGACCTGGGGAAAAAGGTCTATTATGTATTTGGCTTTTTGAATTCTAAATTTAAAGGAAATAACAGGTCATTTAGGTTAAGAAATCTAAATCAGTGGCTGGAGGTTCAAGGCCAGCAGACTGCTGACTATCTGAACATCAGCAGAGGACCGAGATGGGGACACACCCGCATTCAGAGGGGTCTGCCAAAGACAAATGCACCTGGAGCACGAAGAGTCTGGGGTACAGGGCAACTGGTCAAGTGGGTCTGAAACCTCAGGCAGTGGCTATTAAGGCTGTTTTTTTTGGGGGGGGCAGGGAATAAGGCAGGTGTGTAATCCAGGCTGACCTCTAACTCATCCTTCAGTCTCAGCTTCTTGAGAGCAGGGACTACAGGAGTGAGCCACCACACCAGTAAGTGCACTCTTTGAAATGGTAGTATTTCTAGGCAAGCACGTATGTGCATTTAATGCTCTGGATTGCCAGGCATTTGAATCACTGAATGCTTCTTTATCCCCCCTCCCCTCCTCTAGGACCTCCTTCCTTTCTGCTTTATGGTTGGTCATTTGCTTTGCAGTATTTTGTTCAAGAGAGTCTCATTTTGTAGCTCAGGCTGGCTTAGAACTCTACATGTCACAGGCTGGTTTCAAACTTTCAGTGCTTCTGTTCCAGCTTCCCAAGTACTGGGATTACAGGCCAGTGTCACCATGCCTGGAATTCTGTTTTCTTCTGTTCACCACCACACCTCTCAGGAACAGTCTATACTCACTGCCTTGTAACCACCAAATCATTTCTGACTACCATTGCCCTACATACAGTGGATAGAAATGTTCTCCTGGCTTAGGAAGCAAACCAGTGTCTTTCCTTGGCCCTCACTGCCCTGACCACCTTTCCCACCATCTTCCATATTCTAGCTCCAGGTGCTTTCTCAGAAGGTGACCTTCCTTTCCTCCTGCTCACACAGAGGCTCTGCAGAAAGGCCTTCCTCCCTAACCACTTACCCCCTGCGTCTATCCACACCTGGTCCTGCTTCTGTCTCTGTCGCATCACTTACTTTAGTCCTTCCTGCTTTAGGTTTGTGGTCAACACAGCAGTCTCCCAGGTCCCAGATAATAAACTCAATGGAGATGAGCCAGTTTTGCAGCCATCTTCATTTCCCATGGGCTCTGTTAGTGTGCTTTGCACCTGTGCACACTAAGAAGCCTCTGAACAAGCAGTATCTCCTTCTGCCTGTGAGACAGCAGGGGTTCTCCCAGAATAACTATGGTGGTTTCTTTGCAAACAGAAGTACATGCCTTTTCAATGGTGCTGAGGTTGATCTCCATACCCTCCAAAGAGGACATGGAGCATCACAGTCCTCACTGTACAACAGAGAAGATGGAGAGGCAGAGAAGTTAACAGCTCCACACAAGGTCCTGTGGGTCCCGTGGCAGTAAACACAAAAGCCAGGACTAGAACCCAAGTGGCTGACTCAGTCTAATGCTGTTCTTTTACACTCACTGCCTCTGCCAAAATTCATGTGATCATGTGTGCCCAGTGTTGTGATGGTCAAGTGATCATGTTCCCAGTGTTTGATGGTCAGGTGATCATGTGCCCAGTGTTGTGATAGTTACGTGATCATGTGCCCTGTGTTGTGATGGGTACGTCATCATATGTCCAGTGTCCTGATGGTCACGTGATGGTGTGCCCAATCATCGTGGTAGCTTGAGTGAGATGTTGAGACGTCCTCTCATGTGTTTTGGATACTTAGTCTCTAGCTCAGTGTAGTCATGCTGAACCTGTTGCTGTCTTTACCTTCATGTTGCTGGGATAGAATAGAACACCCAACCAAAAGCAACTGATAGGAGGAAAAGGTTTATTTTGGTTTACAGTTGGGAGGGAAAGTTTCAGCATGGCAGGAAAAGGATGGCAAGCAAAGGCTGGACATCACTTCTTGCCACAGAGGCTAGCAGAATATATATATATATATATATATATATATATATATATATATATATATATATATATATATATATATAGAGAGAGAGAGAGAGAGAGAGAGAGAGAGAGAGAGAGAGAGAGCGCTGAGTCCTAATGAGAGGGAAGCTGGGCTCTAACACCCCATAGCCCTCCCCCAGCAACATACTCCTCCATCAAGGCTCTTCCTCCAAAACTGCCACCAGCTGGGGATTGAGTATTCAAAGCGCATGAGGCTATGAGGGACATTCAATCTGCCACACTGTCCAGAACAAGGCCACAGATTCCCCTGTGCTTTATCAAGAGGTGGAGTCCACGTCCTCTCCTGCAGGAAGTGGCTCTGTGCCATTATAGACAAATGTGGCAGAAGTGACACTGTTCTCGATGCCAGACCCCAGGCTTAAGACACTGGCAGATTCTACCATTTACTCTTGGGAATCCTTAGACCTCAACTAACACAGGAATCCAACTACCTGAGACTACCATAGACAGGAAAGAAGTAGCCCTTATTGGGTAAGAGATAACCCAATAATCTGAGTTTAAAAAAATACCAGCTTGGAATAGTTAGACCCCTATCTAAGACTGAGTCTAACTCCTTACTGCCTATATTAATATGGCTTCATTTTCTTTAATATGACTTCTACAAAGCATGATCTCAACTTATGTGTAAAAAGTAACCTTTCCCAAATGTCCAAAGTAGGCTTTCCAGGGCCCTATCCCAAATTCTGGAGAGCATAGCACCTGGGAATTCAAAACACTTAGAAACAGAACATGTGTACCTGCCATATTTTATATAAAATCCACAGGGGGTCTGGGTGGCAGCCTCTCAAGAAACATATTATTCCAGAAAACATGTAAATACTAACATAGTGGATTAAAAGTAAATAGCCCAGAGAGGGTTCAGGTAGGAGTAGATAAGAACTGAGTTCAGCGCTGATTAAGATGTATACCAAATGAATTTAGGAAAGCATTCAATTTTCCAGGCTTTCTGAGTTAACTGCAGTGTGTGTGTAGGGGGAAGGGTTGCTGGAGATCAAACCCCAAACCTCTGACATGATAAGCAAGCTTAAACCCTAGAGCTTTTTGAAATACAAGTAGTGCATGGGGAATTATGGAACTGTATGTTCACACTATGGAAATCTCTATAACCTTTTAAAAAAAACAATCTAGGTTAAGTCTAACACAGAAAGATAAATGGCCATGCACAGTGTGGGATGGAGAAACCACCCACAAAAACAACATACAAAGGCAGGATTGTACTAAATACGTCTGGAGACCCTGGCTATTGAGATAACTGTCACTTGACCCACACCCCACTCCCCACCTTTTCTACCCACTAGGTTTTGTAATGCCTTCATCTCTAGTTAAGAAATGCCATGGAAATACCATGTGTAGGTATTGAGTGTGATGTGGAGAAATTTTTAAGTGTAAATTTATTTGTATCATTGATGAGAAACAGAGTAATAAATCCACCTCTGGAAACTGCCTGCGTTGGTGGCCAGCAGCTAAAAAGCTATGCATGAATTAGGAGCTGAGAGCACACAAAGGATATTTGTATGGAAGACTAAGTAAGGGCCATCTGTCAGGGCAGTGAATCCAGAGCAGGAACACACAGACAGGAGTCTCTCCAGCAGCCCTGGGCCCAGACTTGAGGTACCCTTCCCATGTCCAGGCAGAGGCTGCAGGAAGTGGGATGCTAGTGCCCCAGGAGGGACTCAAGATATACCCAACTCTGAACTTTTCCACTCCTGCTCAACTCCTCTGTCCCTGGACTGCTGCTGAGCACAGACACCCTTCTTTCACCAACCACTGAGGGAGGGAGAACTAGCTCTTTCAACCCTAAATGACAAAAACATAAACAAAAAGATAGAAAATAGGGAGAAAATTAATTAAGGTGGAGAACAATGTCTTTGTTCTCCCTGGTTGCTAAATGGAATCACGCTGGGAGAAATTGTCTGCAATGGATGAAAGTTAAAGAATCTTCATTAGGGAGTTGCAAATTAAAATCTAACATAATAGCATTCACTTTTCATTTCCTATATTCAATATTGACTTTTTATAATAAACATGTATTAATTTCATGGTTTTAAAAATCTCATATTTTAAATTATGGGCATAACTAACAATGAAATCAGCTAATATATACAGGGTGTCATCTAAAATGTTAGCTATTATTTTCTCATAGACCACTCTCTGGGAAGGTTATCTGTATAACAATCTATTTATGTGTGTTGGTTGCTTTTACCTCCTAAAGTCTATGGTACTGTGTAGACATCCCAGAGGCCAAAACACATGGAAGCCGTCCGCACCCACAGGAAGTGTGTATACCTCTATGGGATAGTATTTAAGCAAGCACTAATTACTGACTAGATTCCACTCTTGTGAAGTGCAATGAAGACGTGCAGGGTGACTGGGAAGATCCTTACAGCAGCTCTCTTAAACAGGACCAAGAAGCTTGGCTGTACTGTTTATTGCACAGGATGCAGACCCCAGATAACGGTAATGTATTTCATATTTCAAAAGGCTAGAAGGATGAATTCTGAAAGTTTTTACCATAAAGAAGTGAAAAATGTTTAGGAAGATAAATATGTCTAACCTAATGTAAACATTATGTACTATATTTTAATGTAATATATATAAACATCACATGGTATTTCATTAATATTTTAAAATCTTTCATTAATATTTATAATATTAGACTACATTAATATAGTATAAAATAGGCTTGATAGTAATTATAATGATCATCACTATTATGATAATTGTTTTATGCCAATATAATTATTTTATGTCAATAGGTCAGTGAAAAGAATGGAAATAAATGTGTGAGGGAGTATATGAAAAACTGTATATATAGATATGTCATTGCATTCTGCTAAAGAGGAAAGTTCCACACACAAGCTTAGAGACCTTTAATGCCAGACCCTCAGCCCAGCCCCAAACCAGCAGAATACCAACAAACAGGAAGGCAGCCTAGACACACATGCAAGGCAAGTATACTCAAAGGTATGCCCTATATTTTCCACATTTGGTCACTTTGTGCCCAATAACCACTAAAATAACTCAGTATTTTGATATTTAAATCATATCCAAAGATACTCTTGAACCTCAACATAACACAGAAATCACAAATCAGACCAAGTATGGTTTGTGTTGCAAAGTGTGTCCACTAAGCTCAAAAGACAGTGAATGTTTTGAGAGAAACTTATTCCATCAAGACCGACTACTCTAAGCTAGAAACCCCATCAACTTCACTATTGCTATAATCCAGAATTCTGGGACTTTATCAACTAAGAAAACACAAACATGGAAAGTAAATATATAGAAAGGTGTTTCATCCTTCTTTCTCAAACAGAAGAAGCAATTCCAAAAGTTTGACCCCCCCGAAAGAAAGAAAGAAAGAAAGAAAGAAAGAAAGAAAGAAAGAAAGAAAGAAAGAAAGAAAGAAAGAAAGAAAGAAAGAAAGAACGAACTCCATACGTGACTCTTCACTTTGTTAACACTCCTTGAAATTAGAATTCCAGGTCCATGGGTGTCTCATAGCTGCTCACAATAGGAAAGCTATCGTTAATTTATTACACAAAATGAGAGTCATAAGGAATTCAGAGTGGTGCTAATGAGACAGCCAACCTTTGATGGAAGCTTAACTTGGCTTCTCTCTAATTTTTGCTGTCACAAAACTGTAATAATAGAAAATCATGTTCTATTAAGAAGACGGCAAAGCTATGGTACTTGTGCTACCCCTGCCCACTCTGTGTCCACAACAGTCCACAGTCTCTATGAAAGATGTAGCCTCCAAAGACAGCTTTAACACAATGCTCCAAGAAGCCCCCACCCAGGAACTGAAGAAGGCTCCGGGTACAGACACTGCTGGCCAACTCTCCCATAGACTGTCTGATTTGATATTAATAGTGCTGTACTTACTGACATTCAATGGAACCCATCCAACCTATGTCATGGCTATTTTTAAGACCCACAGTCAACAGCACTAAGAATTATGTATGAAATTAGAAGAAAAATAATATTACACACACCACAGAGTCAGTGGCACTTTGTTCCCCTTCCTTGGTCTCTCTCCATTGTACTAGATAGACAGAAGAAGAGCTGAGCCAATCACTGACCTTATGGAGGGCAGGAGCCAAGACAGGCACCAGAAATCCATTATAAATGTAGTTGACAAGCTGACTGCGGATCAAAGGGTGAGCCACCTAAGACAGAAACAGGAATGATACAGGGATCAATCTCTAGGTTGCCTGGATGGCAGACTATTCTATGTACACCTGAATTCAAAAAGGAAACCCACTGCTATTTATTATGATATAAACAGGTTGGATAAAATTGTACATCCAAATGTATAAAAAATGGTAATTTTAAAGAGTTGATATTAAAGACAATAAACAGACCCAATATGTATAAAAATTTATAAATTAAAATGAACAAATTAGTAAGTGAAATTTCTGCCCCTTAATTTCCTCTAGATACCATCTCTACATATGACTAATTTTTTTAAAAGAGTAGAACTGTCAACATGGATAATTAAATATACTTTTTTGCTATCAGAGAGAATTTTGAAGATGCATTTTCTGATATTAATATTAGGGATGAAAAAGCTCTATGAAAAATTTACATAAAAAATAGAATAATATTCAAGAGCAGGAAACATACTTCAAGTAGAACACTTCTATATTTGATTTTCAAAATACAGACAGTATGGATCATACTTGTATCTTGTATAAGTAACCTTTCTAGGAGTTCCTCCCCACACCAAAAAATTATCAAAGTATATAGCTTCAATTTCAAAATATAGCATGAAATATATAATTTCCCTATTCTTCACCAGGCCCATTAGCTTTACATCCCCTTCCAAAAAATAAAAAAGATCCAGTCAAACAATAAAGTAAAAAGCAATTTCTAAGAAAGTGGGGATAGCTGCTTAAATTACTGATAATCTTTCTCTCTCTGCATTTGAGAAGAACTAAGAGCAATTCCATCGTTTTTATTCCCCCACACTTCTACAAAGGAATGTTGATAGATGGTAATATTAAGGGAAAAATAATTTAAACTGTAATCCATTTATCTTACATATAAATAAAGCCTCTTTTGACTTAGCAATAAAAATGAGATGAGAACTAAAGTAATTTACTTTCATTTTCTTCCAGGAGCTATTTCTTTATTTGGTAGATAAACAGATTATAACTAACATTTTTCACCCTAAAATCATCATCAAATAAACTTGATTTCATAATAAATTCAATATTAAGGCAATATTCATGCTGCAGAGTTGAAATTTTTGATGAAAACTTAGTATACCTTCAAACATATAAAATCAGATTTTTATTGAAAACAGTAACAAGAAATCTAAAGGTAAAAATCTAATCAAGAAGCCAAATATACAAGAGTTCAGTGGCTGTTTTTTTTTTTCCCTAAAGCAGGCCAAATTCAAAGCAAATTTAATTTGTGTTTCTAAGAAGATGGTTAACTTCTTCCAAATTCAATTGGGATAACAATATTCTTTATGTAGTATGCACCATTAAGCAAAATAAAGTGCTTTCCTTGGTAAACTCCCAAGAAGACCTTGAAGTAAAAGCGTTATTATTTGAAGTACTTAGAAGCCTAAAAATATCTATTTAATGAGTCAGGCACTGAACTTAATTTTGATGGTTAAGTGGATAATCAAAACAGAATAACACTTTTATGGAGAAAATAAATTCTTTTTTTGCCTCAGTTGAAACTTTTCAAAAACCTACCCACTAACATTTTCACTCATTTGAGGACATTCAGTGGGCTGCAAGCAGACATCACTATTCTACAAGTACTCATTCAAACACACTGATCCCTGTCAAGGCTTGAGCTCCAGCCAGGCCCCAGCTCACAAATGGCTCCTTGCACAGTAGTACCTGGATAACTGCATTGCAAAACTCCAGGGAGTTCATGAACTGCACAAGGGCCGGCAGCATGAGCCAGTCGTCTTTCAGGAGACAGTGCCACTCCTCGCCCTTCTCTTCCAGCTTCGTGGGCAGGGAAGAGTAGAGGCCACTGAGCCCAGTTGCAAGCACCTGCATTCAGAAATAAAAACAGAAACGTCTTGGCTGAAGTGTGTGACTTACATCAAAAAGCTCACAAGGATACCCATGTTGATGGGAAGACTGAACTTTGAGTAGTGAGGTGTGCACAGTAGTGAGAAGGTCTCAGCTAGCAAGGATTCACCAGGTGGAGAGAGTAGGAAAAGACCACTCCAGCGGAGAAAGATGCAAGTGGTTGATCAAGATGGTTCATCTCTTATGTGCCAGGTACCATGTTGGTCTGGGAGTGGGGCAATTAAGAAGGCTAAACATAAAAGTGAATGAAACCTGATGCACCTAAGAGGTCCAGGAAAGAGACAAACTCATAAATGATGATTGATATGTAGAGACTTGGATATATGTACATATATACATGTATATATGGAATAACATGAAACATTTAATGCAAATATAGAAATGTACTTCAATGCAAATACCCTACTCAATGGAAGGCAGCATGGTGTGAGGTCACACAGATAAGGGACCATGAGAAAGATCCTTTGCAAATCCTTGGAGGTTAAAGAGCATGATTGACATCTGCACATTTATAGGGTAGAAAGCACTTTCACATACACTGTCTCATCCAACCTTAAACAACTGAACAGGATGAAAGAACTGGGGTAGGGGCAGAGGTAAGCTAAATGCCATGACAAGAGTTCAAACAGAGCTAAAGTGGGTCTACACTGAAGGGTCAGTCAGCAGGAGTCTCCATGCAAAGTGGATATGAGGGTGAAATCCAGGGTTTACTTCTTCCCTTAGTGCCCTGCTCCTAAAACTATGCTGACAACATTTGGATTGGGAAGTGAGGATGAGTGAGAACTGTAACTGTCAGGTGATACCACATGGTCATTAAGAAAAAGGTGATGTCTTTAATAAAGAAAAAAGTATAGAAAAAGAATATACCTAATGCCAAGTGCTTTTGGTTTTTTTCCTGCAGGGCATGAGATGGCAGCAAATGGTGAATCTCATGGAGTGACGGGCTTTCTCACTGGAAAGAGAGACCAGCTGGGCAGTATCTCAGACATCCTGACTTGGCAGATGCCTATGGACAGACAGCAACTGCACAGACTGGACACGAGCAATGAACTCAAATGGAACAGAAACTCTCAAAAACTGTGCCTAGTCAGGCCCAGGAAAGAACTGGAGGCACATTCATGGATCTCCCCGTCTAACTAGAGGTGAATGAATAGTCAATCCTAATAGTGTTAGATCTGCATGTTAGATGCACCGACTGGAAATACAGGGTGCTGTAGGTATAAAAAAAGCTCTTCACAAAGATGCATGGAAATGGGAAATGTTCTCCAAAGTGATGTCCAAGCTCCTGAAGAGGAAACAGGAGCCAGCTGGACAAAGAGTGGCCGAAAGCAGCTTATTCAAAGCCTAGGAAACGTGCTTTCAAAGGAGGAAGTGGAGATGGCATCCCCAGGACTGAGAGAGACAGCAGAGGCTTCCAGGGTGAAGAGGCAGGATACAAAACTCATGGAGCTCCCTAATGTATGTATCCACAGCTGTGTGGGCCTAATGACTAGGAGAGTGCTCAGGGCTTGAGACAGCCATCCAAAGGAGGTAGCACCTCAATCTGTATGACAAACCAGACAGAGAGGAGGAAAGGGGGATTTAGACGGTGAGATGGAGCCCGGCATGAGAAACACAGACAGATGAAGGTTTGAGTTCAGGAATATTAAACACAGGAGGCCACAGTGTAGAATAAAAGGCAGTGAAGGAAACAAGACGAACCATTCCAGCACCAGAGACATCAAAAAACTGCGTAAATTTCTCTGTTCTATTTCCTAGTAACCTTTATTAACTCATTCATTAAGAAACATACCAACTGCTTCACTTCAGGCCAGGTACTAAGTAAAGTTCAGAAAACAGAACACTAAGGAATACTGACCCTCTATCTCTCTTTCAAAATTAGGGCATCTGTGATCCCAAAGGAAAATGTCCCCTATTTGAATACTTAACTCCTTGTCAACATATGCAAACAAATCACTTTAATTCTGGCAATGAGTGTGACCCAAATGAGTGTCTATTATAAATGAGACACCTCTGGCAAAGGCGAACAGAGCCCAAAAGTTCTCCTTGAAGAGAAGTCTAATCTTGATGTCACATTTTAAAAATCAATTACATTTGCTAACTCATGCTAAATTAACCACAGAACAAAGGCTTTAATTCTGTGTTCTCCTGGTTTCTTAACCACTTTGAGGCTTTGAAGATGAATTCATAAAGACAGGCTTAATTTGCCTGACTAAAAAGCTGGGAATAACTCTTCAGTATATCAATATAATTACAGCAACATTAATTTTCAAATTACATACATCAGTGACAGTAATTAAAAATAACACATACCTAATATTCACTTTTTAAGGGGAGTATTCTGAAAGGGCACAGCTGAGATTTGAAGAAAAAGAAGCTGTCCAGATGGAAGAAGACTGCCCATCCAGAGGGCCACTCCTAGGGCACAAGTGACAGCTGTGGAGAGGGGGAGGGCACTTCCCCACCAGGCTCCTGCCACTAAAAGGTGGTGCTAAGGAACAGCCCCATTGTTTTCTTCAGAGTGGCAAAGAAACACAGGAGAACATATTCCACATGACAGAGAGCACTGCATACTCACAGAGACAAAGTTCCAGATTGCCACTGATGTTTTTACATCCTCCCTCACAAGGCTCCCAGGTCAGACTCATGCACCATGACCACACACAGTTCTACAACAGACCGTAGGCCATGTATAGGCAAGAATGGTACTGGGATGAGGGAATGAATCAGACAGGGAGAGATGGAGAAGATACCCCACAAATGAATAAATGCAGCAAAGATAGTGGTTACCCTCAGGAATACAGAAAGAACTACAGCTCAGAGCAAGAGGAAAAAGAGGAGCAAAAGTAAATCTGTAGGTAATTTTTTCAGGTTCAAGAATTTAATAGTATAGTTAATTTACTTTTCAATTTCACCTTTTGTTTTCTTTTTTTTTTTTTTTTTTTTTTTTTTTTTTTTTTTTTTTTTTTTTTTTTTTTTTTTTTTTGCTTTCAAGGTAGGATTTCACTCTAGCCCAGGTTGACCTGGAATTCACTCTGTAGTCCCAGGCTGGCCTCAAACTCACAGTGATCCTCTTACCTCTGCCTCCTGAGTGCTGGGATTTTTAACTTGAAAACTAAATTAAGAAAAATATAAATGCCTATACTCAAAAGCCAGTTAAAATAAAATGACCATTCCCAACACAGTATTTAACCCAGTATTTTCCCTACTTATCTTCCCCAAGCATATCCTTAAGAGAAATTATCACCATATGGGTAACAATGGCAAAAAGTGAAGAACTTGCCTGACAGCCTGGTGTGGTTTGGGGCCAGATTCTGTCATTAACAAGTAGTTATTGAATCTCCCTAAATTTAAATTTCTTCATGGAACTATTGGAAGAATTAAAGAAAATGCATACGACAAGATTAGTATGATGGCTTCCACATATTAGTGGAGGAAGAAAAAGACAGGTACAGAGCACGGAGCAAGTAATGACAATCTTTACACATCTCATGGTACTCAGTTAATTTTAGAGAAAACAAAGATTCTTAGCAGATGGCTTCAGTCTGAAGCTAGCAGCAAAACACCTGGTGGAGGCCATTTGCAACAACTTGCCAAAATAAAAAGCTTCATAAATTTGGATACGGGATAAAGAACTTCCTACCTGCGGCTGTGTACCTAAAGGTTGCTTGCTTCAATTTGCATGTCTTGATTTATTTGTACTAGGCTGTTTTCTATCTTTGCCAACATGCAACAAATGGCGGTTCAAGAAAAAAAAAATCAAAAGAAGAGAAAGGATCATTCAGTTGGCTCCATATTGTTCTCTGGGGTATCCTTACTTTTCTTTGGAAAGGAAAGAAATGAGAACCATCCAATTTTCCATCCTCCCTATCAACTTTAACAAAAAAAAAATTTGGAAAAGAGGTCCAATTTGCTGAAAGAGTCATTACTTTTCCAACAGCCTGATGCTAACACACTTTGACAATCACACTAATTAGAGAAAGCTTTTTCTCAATTGTGGCCCTTAGCTGGTTGGTTAATAGAGTATGCTTTTATCTTCAATATAAAGGGGCTTTTTTAATTTTAATTATGTTGTCAGATGTAATTATGGAAAACTGGGTACAAATGAGATTATGGGATCTGTCCTGAGGGGCAACTTAATACAAGAAACTCGTTTTCCATTCTAGCAAATAAGGTCAGCTGGCAATGTTGTCTTCCTTCCAGTTTTAATGAACTGTACGATAATTGTTTTAAAACATATTTTTATAAAAGCAACAATTACTCAGTGAAATCTGCTTAAACACAGTTGTGGAAATTTAAACATTAAAAACATACCCCATTCTTATCCCAATACATTTAAATGTTTTAATTATGAAATATTACAGACAAGAAGAAACATAATAGGATTGAAACCCATCAGCAACTTATTAGAGTTTAACATTTTGCTGTAATTTCTTCAAAGTACTCTATGTTTTTCAAGAACTGAAACATTACAGGCTGTGAGTGGTAGAGCGTGTGCAAGGGTTTGGGTTCAGTTAATCCACACCCCAAATGAGATGAAGAAAGTAGTTCAAATGCGACCAAGCTCTACCCTAACCTATTATGACCCCCTTTCCTTCTTCTTCCCCTAACTACAGTCTTAACCTTTATATACTCACACCCATATTCCCTGTGCTTATTTTTCTACTTTAACTGTGTATGTATGTATGTATGTATGTATGTATGTATGTATGTATGTATATTCAAAAAAATAGTAGGCACTGTGGTAAAACTTTATAAAATACTGCATATATATGGTATGTATGTAACCTTTTGCTACTTAAAAATTTTACTCAACATGTTATTTGCTGATAGTTTATTTAAATTTATATTCTTAAAGGTTCTTGTGAAACCAGGCATGGTGGTGCATGCCTTTAACCCCAGCCCTTGGGAGGCAGTGGTAAAAGTGAGTTTGAGGCCAGCCTGGGACTACAGAGTAAGTTCCAGGTCAGCCTGAGCTCTAGAGTGAGACTCTGCCTCAAAAAACAAAAACAAAAAAAGTTCTTGTATTTCCATACTCTTAAGATTAGCCAGTGATCTGTGGTTATGACGAGTCCTAGTTGGTGTCTCCGTAAGTCCAATGCGCACCCCTGATTCTAGGAACCATAAGCATGTTTTCATAACTTCCTGGCTTAGACGTTTCCTTTAAGTTGTCCATTCACATCCTTTGGTCATTGTAAAAATGAGTTGTTACATTTTTTTGTGATTAATTTGTAGCATTAAAATATTTTCAATAATTTGGATATTGACCATTTATAGTTATTGCAAATATGTTTTCCCAATCTATGTTTTTGTTCTTAATCATAGTATTTCCTTTGCAGATGCTACTCTTGTACATGGGTTCTTAAATCAGACTGCCTAGGATCTAATCCTGACCTCACTTCTAACTAGCCAGATGCCTCCAATTCTTCCTCTATTAAAAAGGGGGGAATAATACAGACCAATGTCTACAGCTGTGAGGATCTAATGAATCAGTACATATAAAGCTCCAAGAACAGTATGTAGCACATAGTACACTCACCACCAAGGCAAGACAGCATTGTCACACTGTGTATAATTACCTCAACTACTCTTGGCCCTTCCCACACTGTAAATAACTTCTAAAATCAATTTGTCACGTCCCCAAAAAAAAAATCCAATTGGCATTTATAATTTACATTTACACTTAACAAACTACACTTCACATTTGCAATGGGAAACTTATACCTGTGCAATGGAGATACCCAGCAGTCACCACTCTGACCAATTAAACATTGCCAACAGCAGGGCATTCTAACCCAGACCTGTATACAGGGTTATTATTTTTTAAAAGCTTCGGTACTTGACTTTTTCTGTAATATAAGGTTGTAAAACAAACTATACTAACTCGATGAACTGGTTCTATTTATACATTGCCTACAAGCTACAGGCTCCTATTACATTTATTAGATCTGATATGCCACCTGAACACTTTGATAATTTGTTACAATGTCCACTGCCCATTAGCAGCAAGACAAATAAGCAAACCCAAATTCTGAATAGCTTCCTCTCAAACCTGCCCTTTTCTTGAGATGTAATTTTGTGTTTGTTTTTGTAAGGTAGGGTCTCACTCTAGCCCAGGCTGACCTGGATCTCACTCTGTAGTTTCTGGCTGAAATTTGCGATGAAACTACAAGGAAGGTGCATTTTATTTTTTATTTTATTTTATTTTATGTACCCTCTCCCAGCACATGCATAGCCTCCCCGACTATTAACACCCCCCACCAGAGTGGAACATTTTTGCTATTAGTGAACCTACGCTGGCACACTATAGTCCTCCAAAGTCCACAGCTCACTCTTACATCGTACACTTGGTGGCATGTGTCTACCATAACAGTATTTTCATGGCCCTAAAAACCCTCTCTGCTTTGCCTACCTACCATCACCTTGGCCCAGTTTACAAACACTGTTCTTTTTACTCATGTCATCATTTGATCTTCTCTAGGATGTCATATAGCTGGAATGCAGCCTTTTCAGACTGGCTTCTTCCATGTAGTAATAAGTATTTAAGGTTCCTCTGCTCTTTTCATAGCTTGATAGCTCATTCCTTTTTAGCTAAATAATACTGGATATAACAAACTTTTTATTCACCTAATAAAGGACATCTAAGTTTTGAAAAAAAATGTGAATAATACTGCTACACATATTCATGTTCAGGTTTTTGTGTAGATGTTTTAACTCCTTTGGGTGAACATCAAGGACTGTAATTGGTAGACCATATGGTAAGAGCATGTTTTGTAAGAAACTGCCAAACTGTCTTCCAAAGTGGCTGAAGCATTTTGCATGCCCACCAGTAATTAATAAGATTTCCCATTTCCACAATTTTACCAGCACTTAGTGTTGTCAGTATGACCCCCATAAATAGCTTAACTAACTCCCTATAAACTCACAGCCCCTTGAAAACCAACCAAACACACCCACATACATTTCTACATGCCCTCTAGGGAGTGTGCTTCCCCTGGTCAAAAACTACCTGCATGGTGCTAATTAACAATGAATTAATCTACCCATGGGAACTTTCCTAGCCAACAAAATCACTAAAGGTGTCCCACACCATTCCACATATTTAAGGTTACATAGTTTGTAAAAAGAATAGACAATGGAGATGTTCCCTGAGCAGGGACGGTATGGCTAGCTGTGACCCAAACAGCAGAAGACATCAATTTATAAATCTGTCTGCCATTCATACCCTAAAATACTTAAAGACCCCCTGCAAATGGTAGGTTTCTCCCATTATTTTCTGGAGCTGATTGGGCTACTCCAGTATAAGCCAAGAGCCCTGCACTTCACCTGCCACTACACCATCGATCAAGAAACTATACAAAGTAGAAAAAAATTCTGTTACTTCAAATTCATAGTCATTTAAAAAAATAAAATAAAATCAATGTGTAAAACCTACAACTAACCATCATTATCTTGCTGAGAAACAAATTAATTTGTGAAACTAGCTGTGAGGGGTCTTGCCGAATACCATGACTGAGTGGGGATAAGATCAACCCAAGTGGCTCTGAGTTTAAAAAGTGCAGTTTTTACCAACGTCTCCGGATCTGCTCTGAGGAAAAATGAAGATTGTTCCAAGCCCGGTAAAAATGAATCAAGCAACAGTAGTACATCTTGTTTCCCCTGGAGGCGGATTTTGAACCGTCAATCCAATCTCAGCTTGGATTCCTCCACTTGAGCCTCTCTGAACATCTTTCCACTGAAGGTACACCTCTGAGTGAAAGCCTTCATGATTCCTTAGCACGGGAGAGAGGAGGGGGGAATGAAGGACAGCAAGCCAGCCAAGGAGAGGGACTTACTGGGCAGAAGTGGGTGTTCTCAGTGAAAGCCTTCATGATTCCTTAGCATGGGAGAGAGGAGGGGGGAATGGAAGGACTTACTAGGCAGTTA
This sequence comes from Zapus hudsonius, assembly GCA_004024765.1. Taxonomy (NCBI): domain Eukaryota; kingdom Metazoa; phylum Chordata; class Mammalia; order Rodentia; family Dipodidae; genus Zapus; species Zapus hudsonius. The sequence goes on from PVHP010000250.1 coordinate 135,844, forward strand.
GGTGTCCTAGGTGAAAACCTTCATGATTCCTTAGCATGAGAGAGGAGGGGGGGACGGAAGGACTTACTGGACAGAAGTAGGTGTTCTCCACGATGTGCCGGGCGACCATGCTGTTCTCGGCCGAGAGGGCCATGATAAAGAGCAGGGCGTCCCTGGCCTGCTGGCCCACGGTGCCCTCGCGGTGAATGAAAGGGATAAGGAGAGAGAAGATGAGGAAGTTGGCGGCTCCCTGGTCCTCGCTGGTGTGGAAGAAGAGCTCCAGGATGGACGGGTCTCTGGCGAGGATGGAGCAGAGCTGGTTGAGCAGGACCACGAGCTTGGCCTCCACGGCCGCGGCGGCCGAGCCCGAGCAGGAGGACAGCAGCATCATGAGCGGCTTGAGCACCGGCTTGTGGTGCAGCAGCGGCTGCCGCGCCTGCGTCACCAGCATCTCGAACATCCTCAGCTGCTCCAGCTTGGTCTCATCGGTGAACTCTCGCCTCAAGCTCCAGAGGAAGAGCTTCTCCATGATGTTCTCGGAGACTACGAACTCCAGGATGGGCCCCATGGCGGCGTCCTTGGCCTGCTCCTCGATGAGCAGGAAGAGCATGTGCTCCACGTAGTTCTGCACGGCGCTGGCCTCGTCGGCAGGGATGGACCCATATTTGGCCTGCGTGTTCTTCAAGGGGTCATGCTTCTCTAAGATTTTCACAACCTGGAACCATATCAGAATCTGTCATCCAGCTGCTGTTTATCAGAACCACACACACACACACAAAAAAAAATACGACCATGTGTTTTTTTTTAAACCAAATTGGCACCAAAAATGCAAAGCCATTGTGTGCAACATGATATATACTGGATCCGTCATTGTCAAATATGTCAACAGTATAAAGGTGAAAAGGGGGGGGGGGAAGCAAAATTAATCACTTTTGGGTTCAGAGAGATAACAAGCTCTTAATTTTTTTTCTAAACTGTCTATAATGTTGCATTATTTTAAAATGCATCAAGCAAGTAAAAGGAAATCTGACTACCCATATCCTCCCATAAAAATGGAGTTGTTTCTGATACTTCAGCAGAGGGATACAGCTACTTAGAGACCCCAGGCAAACACTAACACTTCCCTTCTCCACTTGGAGGGGCACCTTCTGCAGCCAAGCCCACAGCAAGAAAGGAAACAGACAGACAAAAGACTTGTCAGGGAAGAAGCAGTTCTAACAAAACTCAAAAGTGAAAGGTTTGCACATTTCTTTAAGCAGAGAGAGAGAGAGAGAGAGAGACAGAGACAGAGACAGAGAAATGGACAAACATACATCTGAGATAATCAATTATAAAATAAATTCCCAAACTTTGGAGAGATGAATAAGGCTTGAAAATAGTGATGATATTGAAAGCAGTAATGCAACTAAATTGAATACCATTTAAAATGGTTAAGGTGGTACATTTTATTCAATATACTTCTTTACAAAAAAATTATAAAATAAGAATATCTGTAAATAGGTCATGTCACAACCAGTTTGGATTCTCTTCCTTCCTACTGCTGGAATCTGAATGCTTCCTACCTCTCTCTGCCCACTTATGATTCTACTTTGGGACCTGGAAATTCAAACAATTTTATATCTCAATTTCCATTGAACTTTGTGACTTGAGATTTCTGTGATAATCCCATTCAGTTAACTCCCTTGAAAATATGCCCCCATGGTCACTTTTAAACCACCTGACATTTTATCAAAGACTTTGTCTTCACTTCTCTCAGCCTTTCTAAATTGCACACAATGAAATGTTTGCTTCTGGCAGCATTCTCCTGGCCCAGTTCTAGGATGTGCTGTTATATGTTCTGTATTTGGGTGACAGAATTTTTGCAAATCACTGGGGAAACAGGCAAACATACAATGCCATATATCAGCATGTATAAGCAAAGAGGGAAATTCATTTTTCAGGAAAAATGCTTAGTTTTCTCCTGTTGGAAGCAAAAGGAAGACATCATCATGGATCAGGCATGTCCATCCCAACAGAAAGAATGCATTTCCACAGAATCTATAATCTCTTTCATTATGCTCCCATTATGAAATTGGTAATGCTATGTCACAAAGAAAAAAGTCACCAAGATATCCTTGATTTAACACTTTAGGAGGAAGGCCCAGTGACAGGTGGCCCCAAGGCAGCCACTGGACATCCTCTGATTTGTCACACACCTGTCTCCAGTACATACTCACCACCCTACAGCTCCCCTGAGCACTGCATAGCTCCTTGCTGACAGCAGAGACCCTGGGACCTGGCTCGAGGGACTCCACTTCAACACTACACACCTTCCAGCACCACGTATCACTAACTTCAAGACTCCACATTCTGAAGGACTAATCACGGTAGGTCCATGGTGTAATGGTGACTGGACTCTGAAGGACCAGTATTGTTTTGCCAGTTCTAAATTCCAAAGGCCACATGCTGAGGTTACTTGTGAGTGCTACAGTTGCAGCTAGGCCTCAGTGAGAAACATAATTATACTTCCCACTCATGCTCAGGCGGACAAAACTGTCTAAAACTGTGATTATGGCTTATACATTGATAGTGGCATAAAAAATCACCTCATTTGTGAAGAAAATAATCTGGCAATATGTAACAAAAGTTATGAAATTGTTTCTGCCCTTTAACATATTAATTTGACTTTGGGAAAAATATCCCAAGGGAATAACCTCAAAATAATGTTAAAGTGCTAACACCAATTCTATTTTCTAATAATAAAAAGTATTTTACATCACTATACAATGTAACTACTGTTTTTATAAGAGAATCATTATCACACACCAATCTATTCATGAAATAATTTGCTAAAAAGTAAATATAAAGCTTGGCATAGTAGCATATGCCCCTAATCTCAGCACCTGGAAAGGATATGCTGAGTTCAAGGTTAAACTGGGTTATATGGTGGGAAGGGAAAAAGATATAATTGAGATTTGAAGGTTAATTATTCTTCCCTATAAGTTGTTCTAATATCATAGCCTAAACTGAAAATAAAAGTAGACAAAGTTTTGTGTTCACGTCTAAAAAACAAGCAAAATGTTGAGCTAAAACATTAGAAATCTGAGTTTCAGAAATATTTAAGCAATATAAATAATATGCATCTATATGAGAATATATGTGCAAATATTTCTTACATATCTTATATATGTATAATATGCATCAAAACTATTTATATGATCACAAATTACATTTTTCTCGTGAATTAGCCTTCATTGGTGTTACTTATTCCATGTGAGAATTCTACCATTGAGCGACATACCCAGACTTGCTAGAAAAATCTAAAAACAGAACCAAGAATTTTATACAGAGCACAAACTATGTAGCAGCTTTTAAGTTGAGGTATCTCAGCCCTCCTACAGCAGCTCCTTTATACTGTTCTCTGGGGAAATAATGGAATGGTGGTCAGAAAAACATGAGAACCAAGTTGCAACAGAGATGGAAGACTTGCTTATCTTCTGGAACAAAGCAGACACCTTGTGTGGTGGTTTGAATGAAATGACTCTACAGGCTCATGTGTTTTGAATACTTGGTGGTAATTTGGAAAAGTTGTGGGGCCTTGCGGAGTTGGAGCCTTGCTGGAGGAGGTGTGTTGCTGGAGGCAGGTTTTGGGGTGATAAAGCTGAGATCCAAGCACAGTAGATGGACCACTTCCTTCCTGCTGCTATGGGGATGTAATGCTCAGCTCACTGGCTGCTCCTACTATGCTTTCCCTGCTATGATGAAACTTCTTGCCACTATAAGCCAGAACTAATCCTTCCTTTCATAAACTGCTTCGGGTAGGGTGTTTTGTCCCAGCAACAAGAATATAACCACTCCCTTGAAACCCCCTTCTTCACACCCAACTCTGTCCAGTGGTTTTACTGCCTAAAAGTTGGGTGTGTTACAAGCAAGGCTGTGAATCACAGAGCACATGAGCTCACCAAGTGCTGATGGTGCCCATGTTGCCACATATCCTGAGCCTTGTTCCTCAGGTGCCAGGCCCCTCCCAGGATTCCACCTCTTCCCTTCCAGGCAGACACACCCATGACCTTCTTTCAAGTGAGCTCGGAAGCCACACCCTGGCACTGGTTCTTGTCCTGGCAAGGGAATGCCTCAGAAGCTTCCAGGCTGGGGTCCAGCCCACACTGAAATTCCAAAGAACTTCTACCCAGATTCTACCCAATTCTGCTGCCCAAGTGGTTCCATGGTGCTCTCCACTGACTGGGAAATTTCCTATCTTTTCCTTTGGTGCCCTCTTCTTATATAACCCCCATCAAATGCCAGTACTCCTGTTCCCATTTCTGCTTGCAGCCTACTTTCACCCACTTACAGACTCAACCCTTTCAGTCCAGTGGATGGTATGATTCCATTGGGAGGCTGCACACAGGACCTCCTGCAGACCTGCTGGAATTGTCTACTATGTTCTATTCACCTTGCCTCAGACTTTCTATCCCCCAGCCTCTTAGCTCTCTACTGTCAGTTCTAGGGATTCCATTCAGGGGGAAAACACAACGATTAAGGTTTGTGGGGTCATAGTAGGTGAGAGAGTAAAAGCAAGCAAAACATACTTGGTAAATATTTACTTTACCCAACAAGTTCATTTGGTTAGGTTGAAAATAACATTTAATAAACCAAGCACATGATAAAATCCATTAAATTGAGATAAAAAATAATATTTTTCTGATCATAACTAAGCATCGTTCATCTATAGACTTTAAAAAACACAGGGGGGTGTGAATCACGAATCACATTTAATTCCATACATGACAACGGAAGTCTAAAAAGAAACACAAAAATCAATAGTGCCAACAATGTTTTACAAATTACCATCAGATCAAAATAGCTAACTTTAACCTAATTTTGAAGCCACTTGACCTATAAACCTCAGTGTTGCTGGAGATAAATAAAATTAACAAATATCCTACTTTCACAAGGATATCAGATGATCTATTTTCATCCCAATGTTGGCCCCATTGGTCAGTGATAATGGGCCTGAATTTTAAACAGTCACAAATTCTTTTTTTAATATGCATATAAATATATATATTTATTGTCCATAATGAATTATATTATTTAGTGGGCAAACAATGAGTTGTTATCCCCAGTTCCCCAATGCCCCCCCCCATCCCCAATCAGCTGGATATCCTCCTCCTCCATGGTCCGTCTGGATCAGTCCTTGTGGCAGGGGACCATAGATAGCCTAGTACTCAGCCCCGTCCTCCTGGCCCAAGTGTGTTGTTACTGAAGGGTGCCAAACAGTCACAAATTCTAAACAGGAAATTAAGCAAAAGAGCCCTATTAATCACATAATTGCACCTGAAGCTAACAAATGATGATTATCCCTCATGATAAGCACACATACTTCTCTGCCAGGAGATGTGCTTCATTTTCACCTTACTGCTTACTGTAAAGGATGACAAAGCAGCCAAGAGGCTGAGGTGATGGACCACTATTGTCTTATATCCATAGGTGAATATGCCACTTTCGCTAGAGCCTAGTTACTTTAAGAAAAATCACATGAGAATCATTGGTTTCTGTCTCACTGGCTTATCCTGAGTTGATTGAAGGGCTGTGGCTATTGGGATCATGGAGGAGGATATCCAGCTGACTGGGGATGGGGAGGGCAATGAGGAATTAGGGATAACAGGGCTGGAGAGATGGCTCAGAGGTTAAGGCACTTACCTCCAGTGCCTAAGGCCCTGGGTTCAATTCCCCAGGTCCCACATAAGCCAGACCCACAAAGGAATTAGGGATAACAACTCATTGTTGGCCCACTAAACAATCTAACTAACCCATTATGGACAATAAAAAAATTTTAAATAAAAAAAAGAAAAAATCACATGAGTAAAACTAACACTTCTAAATCCTTTGGAATGTTCATTTAAAGTGGTAATTGTGGAAAACTCAAGTTACTAAGCAACATTTTCCACTGCACAGACAAAAGGCAGGATTTAGCTGTCATAGGGCAAATTCCACTTTATGTCCCAAATAACTACAACAACGTTAAGCTTCCATCCAGTCCTTGTTCATTACTTAATAGCTATGTCTTTTTTTTCCTCTTTGAGGACTTTCTTGCATACCTATCTCTACAGGGGTATAGACCTCACCAAATGCATTTGAGGGTTTTTGTTTGTTTGTTTTGTTTTTTTAATTATGAGACAAGGTCTAAGTTGCCCTTGAAACCTGCTATGGAGCCCTAACTTTATTTCTTTTAATATTGAAATTATAATAACCTTGTAATATTTGTGTACTCCCCCAGTTATTTAATGTCAATTCCATCCTGAACTCACAAACACCACAGACTTGTCTAAATTTGGGATAAAAGTAAGTAAATAAACAAACAAGTGAATAAATAAATAAAGGCAGGGTGGGCTGGTGTACTCGTATAATCCCAGCACTTGGGAGGTGGGGGCAGGAAAGTCAGGAGTTCAAAGCCAGCCTAGACTATGAGATCCTCTGTCAAAACAACAACCACCACCACAAAAAAGGCTGGAGATGGCTCAACAGTTAAAAGTAAAAAGGAGAGTAATCATGGGCTCCTTCTCATCACCATTTCATCAGCATTCTGACTTTTCATTCCTCCTCTTCCGTCTTCTCTCTTTCCTCCCTTCCTTCCTTCCATCATGCTCAACTTCACATTTTTTTTCATCTAAAAATAAATGACTAAATAAATCAAAGTAGATAGATGATAGAATTTTATGAAAACTTTTAAAATAGTTTATTTTAGAGGATGGTAAAAAGAAGCCAGAGTTATTAATTAATTGATTAGAAACAAAGATGGAAATCCATATTTCTAATTGATTTGGGAGGTGGAGCCTAGCTGAGGAGGACTGCAGGGGTTGGAACTTAGGGTTGATTATTGTAGCCCTACTGGGTGTTGAGTCAGCTTGCTCTTGCAGCTCTCCCCTTTCTCCTATCTCTCTCTCTCTCCCCTCTTTCTCTCCTGTTGATATTTTATGTGAGCTAGCTGCCATGGTTCTCTCCACCATGATGAAACCCCTCGAAACTATAAGTCAACACTTTTCTTCCATAAGCTGCTCCTGGTGAGGTGTTTTGTCCCAGCAGGAGACTCCATCAGCTAAATGGAACGATAAACTGAAAACACTCTCAATCTGGGGTTGCACTCCAACAGCAAAACATGAGCATAAATAATTACATAATTTAACAAGCAAGCATGTAGTAATATATACAGACACATCGTGTACACAATAAGCATAAAATATTAGAACATTCAAAAAGGTAAAGCTGGAAACAGACCTTCTTAAATATGTTCCTACACCCACTAGACTACTGACCACATCCCTCAGTCCATGTTGGAGCCACTGCTTGGAAAGGAATTTTTTTAAGTACAAAGCCAAAAAATAATTACTCTAGTTATTGGATATTTGCATAACCCTTGATTATTTTCTTCCCTTCACTAATGTAGATATGTCTTGATGTGCATAGCAAATCCATTAAAATTTGAGAAGTCAGAGAATGGTAGATGCACAAACAATAGTGGGATTGTCACATTGGATGGTGAAAAGAAGCTGTAAAAGGTGAACAGCCCAGAAGCAGAATTGATTCTGTTCCCTCTGGATCTAAACCATGTCCCCTATAATTGCTGTGATTTACAGGCGGGGGCTTTAACCCAAGCGTTGTTTCCAAACACAGGAAGGAACCTGGTAGTCATTAAAAAACTGTCACATAAATAGCCACTTACCAGCTCACCTGGGGAGTGTAATGTTGGGCAAGTAGTAAAGAATACCTATTTTGTTTATTTTACTACCTGCGGACTCCCTGAGGAAAGGGGTGGGCTGGTAAATTTCCTGAACATTCAACCCTTAATTATCCACACCAGCAGATCAGAGAAGAGCCACTGAAAGCCAAAATAAATCATCAAAATAAAAATGAATGTGCTTTGTAAAGAAGATGAGAACTGGAGTACAGCCAAGCAACTTCTTCCTCCCCACCCCCACCTGTGTGTGTGTGTGTGTGTGTGTGTGTGTGTGTGTGTGTGTTGTTTTTCAAGGTAGGGTCTCACTCTAGCTCAGGCTGGAATTCACTATGCAGTCTCAGGATGATCTTTAACTCACCAATCCTCCTACCTCTGACTTCTAAGTGTTGGGATTAAAGGTGTGTGCCACCACCATGCCAAGGCCCTTCCTTTCTTATTTTGCATCAGGTCCACAGGCCAGACAAGGGCAGAGCATGTGGGCTTTGCAGTCAAAGGACTTAAGTCTAAGCACTAGCTTCCTAATTCACAGGCCACAGAACCTCAAAAAATGTTACTCAACCTCTGTACTTTTCTATTCCTTCACCAGTGAGGTGAGGAAGTTAGTACTAAGTACCTGAGAGGGTACTGGAGATTAAATGATAGAAGGCATTTGAAGTACTCAACACAGTACTTAGTAAGAGTTAACAAACAGGCAGTAAGTGCTTTCATGTTATTAGAGCTCCAGGACTGGACAGAATCACAAACGCTGGGAAAGGAGATCATTGTGGTCAAGTATACTGCAAAGTGATGTGAATGTCACCTTAAGCAACAACTACTATTCTTCTAAAAATACTAATATGCACAATCCTTAACTGCTTTTGTGAACACCATGGCTTTAATGAGATGCCTATTATAGAAAAGTAAGAAGAGAAAGCTGCCTTTCTTCCAGTCTGAAAGGAACCTAATGTTTTTCAGTTATCTGTCACAGGTAGGACACCCTGGTTTAGCATGACAGAAGCCCCTAGTTCCTGTATTACCTGGGCCCAGTGGTTCTTAAACACAATCATGCATGTTTCTGGGTCAACGCCCTGCAGGCTGACAGCCTGCCGGAGTTTGTTTTCTGTTGAAACCGATGACATCATAAAACTTCAACACTTCTAAGTCATATTTAATTTTCATAAAAATGTGGTATGCAGTCATAAACATTCAAGTATCATATCAGAAATGTAACTTCTTCAGTCTTCATGGTCACTTTCCAAAACCTAAAATGACAATAGCAAAAAGTGAATCTCATTATGTTCATATATTAAATATTATATTGACTGTTAAAGTTAAACAAAAGGATAGACTTTCTTTAAGTCTAATACAGAAAAAATATCTACAAGGCAGATATTTATACTCAATCTACAGGTTTTCTTATTTTCTCTCACTTTGTTATGAAAATATAAATTTTGTTACTAAACTATATGTATATATTAAAAATTATTGAGTTTCTTCTTTCCACTACAAGCAACCACAACACCCAAATTATTATTCTAAACCACTCAAGTGTAGTTTCTATAATCAAGCAACAAAGATATAGATATTTGTGGAGTTATGAAACACCTAATAACAAAAAAACCCTGAGTTAATAGTGACAGAAATAAATAGCTTACCACAATTTGGGGAGTTACAAAACAGTATTCAGACTCCTGGGTCCAATACAGTTGAGTACTGTTGTTTGTTTGTTTATTTAACCAATGATTTTCCTAGCAGCCTTGAAAGGCTAGGGAGATAACTCAGTTGGTAAAGAGCTTGCAAGTGTAAGGACCTGAATTCAATCCCCAGAACCCACGTTTAAACAGTCAGGCAAGGTGATGCATGCCTGCCATCTCATCACTGGGAAGGAGGAAAAAGGCAGATTCCTGAGGCTCACTGACCAGACACTCTAGTCTTACTGGAAAGCTCCAGGCTTATGTGAGACCCTGTCACAAAAAAGGTAAAAGGCTCCTGATAAATGATATCCGAGGTTGTCATTTCTCTTTCAATGCACACATCCACACATGTGCCTAAACATACATATGTACACACATACACAAAAAATTGAAAACATTCTTAATCACTTCACAGTTACAAATTAGATGAAAGGTTTCTATTTCTTTTCTTTAAAACAACAAAATTAGTGCTTATTAGGTATGAGTACAATGTTGTGGACTCAAGTGAAAAATTAATTATGTGGCTAAAACCTGAAGAAATTCAGACCACATCATCAGCAAGGGGGAAAGGACAGCAAGATCCTAGACTGTGCCCCAAATATGACTCAGCTGTGTGAGGCTCTCCAGCAAAGCAGCAAGATCGACCAAGAAAGGACTGAGTGGAGATCACAGTATTACTTCTTTCACTTGAAAGTATCCAGAAAAAAGTAACTACAAAGAGCAGAGCACTGGAAAAAAAACTCATGATGATTTTTGACCTAGCATGAAGGGTATCCCAAGGAGAACACTGAACCCCACCACCACCAAGATGTGAGAAAGGGGTCTTTGGGTTTCTGTTCAGGTAGGGTCTTGCTCTAGCCCAGGCTGACCTGGAATTCACTATGTAGGTTTGGGGTGGCCTTGAACTCATGGCGATCCTCCTACCTGTAGGTGCTGATTCTGGTTGGATTTAAGGTTGCAGGTAATATGGGTATAGATTTAAACAATGCTATTGTGTAGCAGATTTCCTCTGAATTGAAGAGAAAAAGGAGACTCTGGGGATTCTGGAAGTTAGCTAAAAGCAAACATCCTTTCCAGGGGGGCAGGTGGTGCCGGAAGGAAATTCCAGAGACTCAGGAAAGGGTTGCAAGACCTGGGCCTAAGGCTATATAAAGGGAAAGCACTGCTTGGGGCTGAGAAAGTCTGGGATGGTGCACGTGATACTGAAGTGAGCTCCAGAGACTCAGCTTCCTGAGATGTCCATCACCTATGCTGACATGGGCATTCTGGTGAGTCAGCTGAGTCTGAGTTCTCTATTGCTCCTGTCAGCAACCCCTCACCCAGCTCTGTAAGTAACCCCAATAAACTCATTGGTTCACCAAACTGGTTTTGGTGGAATCGGCCTTTGGTCTCTGGGGAGAAGACCAGTGTTCGTGTCACACCCGGGGAAAAGTCTTTCCCATGACAAATGCAAAACATGAAGTTTCTAAACAAGTGTTTCTGAGGAGGCACAGCTATTCAAAGTGAAAGGATCTTCCAAAGGGTTCTTAGAACATAAAACTTCTAATAATTAAACATTCTGAGGAAACAAATACTTTGCCAGAATAGAAGCATACTACAGACTCCACCAATCACATACTTGAGGAAAACATCATGTGGGTAACATCAGTAGATGAATTTATTGTACAATTCCTTATACAAACATGCTACTTTAAATAAACACTGCCCAGCTGGAGAGATGAGATTGCTCAGTGATTAAGGCACTTGCCTACAAAGCCTAAGGACCAGGGTTCAATCCCTCAGTTCCCAAGTAAAGCCAGGAATACAAAGTGGCACATGTGTCTGGAGTTTGTTTGCACTGGCTAGAGGCCCTGGTGAGCCCATTCTCTCTCTTTATCTGCCTCTGTCTCTCATAAATAATTTTTTAAAATTATTAAACATTGTCCACCAGCAACTATGGCTCTTTGCAACTTGGAGATGTCCAGCAGACATTTTAAAAGTTGGGAGTGCCCATCCTACGTATCAGGTGCAGAAGCATGCATTCTTCCATCCCAGACCACTTAGGATCCTTCTGTAGGTGACCCCTGCTCACTTAAGTCTGAAGCTCCTTTCTTGTGAGGAGAGATAAAGCAAGATTCTGAGTCAACTTTCTCACCGTCCTAAACACCATATTTTAAGACATGGCCAATGCCTTTTAGTCAGAGGATACAGAGATAATAATGAGGAAAATAAAAGGTTTTGCTTATCCCCAAGTTTAGAAATGCAAACAGCTTCTTAAGCCTCCTTCTAATTCTGGGGTTTGAAGACTCTTCTTCAAAGCAAAGAGAGGAGCATGTATCCTACGAATTGCCTTGAAATAAAAAATAAAATAAAAGCTTCCAAGAACCTTTCAGGTAGTTCAAAGACAGCTTACATGCAGTCTTCTTAGTGATGCAAGAATGAACTTCAGACAGGATAAATGTCTTAGCCAATGTCATGAACATACAAGTTAGGTTTGATGAAAGTAGAAAGTTAAGTCTCTGGGTTCCCAAGTCCAGAGCTCTTTCTAAGAAATTACATTCTGTTTTCTTCTGGCTACAGCATAACTCTTGGCTCCAATTCCCTTAGGAAAAGTGTATCTTTTCTAGGAAAAATACAACTTGTCTCGTTTATGCTCATCCGCTCATCCAGTCACACTTTTTGAGACAGACGCCTTCAGATTCTAAGCACATCATAAGGACAGAAACTACAGCATAAAGAAAATGTAGGCGGAAAGGAATGAGGTAAGACAGATAAGCTAGGACGGGGAAGGGAAAATCTATGTTGAAAGATCTCAGCAATGACAGTACTACTGAACACAAGGAGACACCAAGAAGTCAGATACATCCATTCCCTCCTGCTGGTCGCCGTCCCCAGGGCCACAAAAAGCAATAAGAGACACTTCCATCTTCATGACAGATGGTCCAGGACACATACTTGGAGTGTTTTGATCTTCACTACATTATTTTGTTGTCAATCTCTATGTTTCCACCCTTTTTTTTCCTGTGGTTACTGAGCATTTTATTCAATTCTCCGATCACAGCTAAAGGAACTGAGTGAATGGAGGAGAAGGCTAAGGAACAGGCCTAGAGCAGGTGAGATGTGGCAGCACTAGACGTGTGCCTGAGCCACAAGCTCGGCCATGGGACATTCCTCCCACTGCCCTCTGCTTTTTTCAGTCTGAGGCACGTGGTGGGAATGCTGACAGCCAAGCTTGTCACTCTTAGCATACAGCTGGTCTGTCCTTCCCGTAAATATGCACGTGCCCAGAGACTCATATTTCACGCTTGAGAGAGCTCTATAGACCACTCAGACCTTCATAAACAATTTTTCCTTTCTTTAAACAAACCACAAACAACAACAACAACAAAACATACCCAAAGGACCCCATTTGCAACAATGATGTCACACATGATTTTGAGGTGTGATTACTGAGGGGTTTATTGGTTGGGAAAGGAGTGAAGAAACCGCCTGTCAAAATACATGTGTTATCAGCCTGGAATTGAAGCACAATCATTACTGTAAGGACAGAACCATCTGTATTCTTTCCAAAGACATTACCAACTGATTACATTTTGTTGTATATAGAAATATTTTCTTCTATGTAAGGCAAGAAAACTCCATGGAATGACTGCTGTAAGGATCATATGTGTTTTCATTTGTCCTGTTTTGAAAGGCCATATATATATTCCATAATGAGTTACATTATTTAATGGGCAAACAATGAGTTGTTATCCCCAGTTGAAAGGCCATATATTTTTTATTATGGAAAAAAAAAAGCACATGCTTCCATATCACAGAATTATACAATATAATCATAAAAGTTGAGATTCTAAGGGATGCTTTTTCTCCACATCCTCAGAATGGACACAGCAAGAGTGGGGTGGGATGAATAACAAAGCACATTGATATATGTGTATGAAAATGTCAGGTAAAGCCCATTACTTTGATGCTAACTCAAGAATTGAATTTTTTAAAAAAGAAAAAAAATTTAGATTCTAGTAGTCCAAATCATATATCTTTCCAGTGTAATATTTCTTTCCAATGTCATTCCCAGTCTATTTTTAGACTCTTTAGCAATCTACAATTAGGAAAGCTATATACATGTCAAGCACATTTCTTCGTGAAGTGCCAATAATTATTTTGACATGTCACTTTGACTAGAAGAGTAAATCTAAACTATAAATATTGTGGCATTTAGCTGCAAAAATTCTCATATTATCCTTCAAATCTTCTATTTAAATATAAATAGCCTTTAATCAGGAATTATTTTTTTAAAAAAAGAAAAACTTTAAGGGAAAGCAATGGAATGACCTCCTGTATCAGTTACTTTCTCATTGCTGAGACAAAATACTTGACTAAAAGTAGCTTAAGGAAGGAGAGGGTTTGTATTCAGCTTCCAGTTTTGAGGGGGAAAGTGTCCATTGTGGCAGGAAAGGTATGGCCTTTCAGGAAGCCTGTGTCATATCTTCACATTAGCATACAGGAAGTAAAGAGAAGAAAGGGCTGTAAGTGGGGCTGGGCTATAACATCTGGAGGGACCCCCAGTGCCACACTTCCTCCAGCAAGGCTCCATTTCCTAACGGTGCTATAACCTTTCCAAAGAGTGCTGGGGATCAAGTATTCCAACATGAGGCAGTGGGGGTCATTTACATTCAAATCACTATACCACTTTTAGGGAAGAGAAGGCCAATTTTATTAAATGAAAACTAACCATATTTTCAGCCTTACTCAGAAGAAACCAATGCACAGGAAAAATTTGAAAATAGGGAAAGAAAAGGATTTTGATGGAGCAAAAGAAGCAGAAGAAAGGTGAGGGTAAGAGCCTGCTTAGTAGAGTTCCAGACAGAAAGGACATGGACTGATCCGGACTGCCCACGGAGAAGGTAATCCAGCCGATTGGGGATAGGGAGGAGGGAAATTGGGGAAATGGGGATATCGACTTATTATTGGCACAAATTTTTAAAAAATTGAGGTGAGGAGGATAGAGAGATGGCCCAGCATGAAGGAGCTCTTGTTCACAAGAATGAGGCCCTGAGAGGGACTTGTTCACCCTCAGTTTGATTCCCTATCAGTCATATAAATTGCTGGGCATGTCCACACTGGAAACCTAGTCCTATGAAGAGGAGAGACAAGAGTATTGCTGGGGCTCACTAGTCAGCTAGTCTGACCAAAAAAGAAGAAAAGAAAAGAAAAAAAGGAAGATCTGGAGTCAGTGAGAGACTCTTCTCAAGGAAAAAGTGGATGAGTGATAGAGGTCACCAGATAACCTCCTCTAGCCTCCACATGCATGTGCACAGGGTACATGTCACACATATGTATACACATGCCACATCACATACAATGCACCACATATGCACAAAAAATTGATTGGAGAATGACATGGAAGATGCTTGACATTAACCTCTGGGCTCCACATGCACAAACACACATGTGCATGCATGGGCTCACGCAAATATGAACATACATATATGCCATTTGCATGTACATGTGAAAAGAACAGAACTCTAGCTGTAAATGAGATTTGATCTACATTCTTTTTATTATTAACGCATGTTTCCTTTAAAGAACTCATAGCATAGAAAGCAAATGCTCAAGGGTAAGTCTGGGAGTTTCTTTTTTCTTTGTCTTTTTCTTTTCCTCAGCAGCTATCAGTAGAAAGATGCATTGTTTTAGAATACACATTGGAATGCCCTGAATTGGCTGCTACTAAATACATAAGAAGTCTATTACTGTAAGTGTGCTTATCACATAAAATTCCATCTAAGGGTGATGACTCTTCAAATATTGGGAACATTTGCAGAGAGGCAAACATGGTGCCCTCAATTATAACTAATAGCAGTGGGGGGGGATGCTCATTTTGGGCCCAACTACCTCAAACAACCTCTTCTTGGAGCCTAATAAAAATCTCATTAAACCCAAATCCTCCCTGTGCTGTAATCCTCTGGTCCAATTTCCTTTTCTCTCTCCTACAGTAGTGCACACACGTGCTGAGATACAAGAAATGCAGCAAGCATCAAACATTCCCTGACTCTCCTGGATCTTGTCCTGTGCCCCCTCAATTTACCAAAGTCTCACTCTGGCTTATTCACCATTCACGTCCCTCCTGCCAGTAAGGCAGGGTCCTGTTTTGTTTCACCACCTTACAGGTCACTAGTTAATATACAGAGTGTGCACAAAGAAAATTCTCTCAATGCATACATTCCAAGTGGCTTCAAGCTGTGATAAATGCATGCTTCAAAACAGTAACAAGATTGCAAAGCACTGTTAATAAAACCAAGAAATAATCCCATCGTGGTTCACACCTTGATTTTGCAACAACAGAATCCCAACTAGGTCACATCCAAGTACAATGAAATGATAAGCAGCATCAACAGAGAAAGAAAAATTAAAATTAATATTTAAATTCTTAACTGAAAATTATATTTGAACTTTTAAGGCTATTTAAGAAACTGTGTATTTCAACTGTTCTCCTTCAATAGTTGAAAAGCCACTTCAAAGATGCATCCGTGGCAAAATCATTTAGAGTACCAAACAGGGGCTAACAGCTACTTCCGATCCTACAGATGGCATGGAAAAGATAGTCTGGGATTTTGTGACTTCTATGATAAAAAAAAAAAGTCATTTTTTGAACAGAGAGGAAATTCTCTAATCCAGGTAGCACACATATGGGGTCTGAGATTGTCAAATCAGACCCCAGACACATTCCTGCAGCCACTGGTACCTCTCTACTTCCAGTGATATCCTTTGTAGCACTGTTTCAATAGTAAACAGTAGGAAAGATCTTGAATATTCCTGAACAATGGTATAGTTACATAAATTATGGCATTTCCATAACTGTTACAATTTTTCAAGAGACAGTTCTCAATGCACATATATGGAAGACATGGCAGGATATGTATACAACAGCAAGAATAATATGCCATTATTTGTATAAGAAACAAACCCTCCCTGGATTCCAAGCCCAAGCTCTCTGCTTCCTGACTGTTCCTGAGATGTAACCAGCTGTCTCATACTCCCACTGCCAAGGCTAGAAGTCATTCTCTCCTTGCCTGATGGACTATATCACCTGAACCAGGAGCCAGGATGAGTCTTTCCCCAGAGTTGTTTCTGACAAATATTCTATTAAAGGATGAGAAAAGAAACTCATAACAACCTAGCAAAACACATTTTTAACTTAACAAAATGAGGAAAAGTTCTCAGTGCAGCAATTATAACATGCTTGAAATCTCTACTAAGTCTCAGTATAAAAGTGCCTGACAGCAGTCTGGTGATGTGAGTGGTGATAAGAATAGCTTGATACAATATGCTCTCTGACTTGACTATAATGACCACAAAAAATGTTTGGAAAATGCCTAATGCAAATGCTGACAAGGGAAAATCAACTACATCTACACCCATCCCTGAGTATACTCTGCAGATACCAAAATGTGCACATGATCTAGTCTTGTCCTTCTGCTAACCAGCAAATCATCTCTAGACCACTAGAATTTCAAGCCTGTATGAGCAGTTGTACCGTATTGTTTGGTGAATAAGACAAGAGGAAGCATCTATACATGTTTGGTACAGGTGCAACATTTTTATTCATGAATGTTGTCCATCTATGGATACAGAACCTGCAGAGAGGAGGCCAGTTATCTACCTGTAATTATAAAGTTGTTAACTTCCAATGAAATAAATATGGACAGAAACAACATGTCAAGAAAGAGTAAAGGATACAAAAGGGTGGTAGTCTTATTTTTAAGAAGCACTGGTTTTTCAATGGTTCTTTTAATATTACTATGTAATAATACTAACTGAATTAATGTCTTGGTTTCAGCCAATGGAATTCCTAGCTCTAGGAATTATAAAGCTAATGTTTTGCTAAACTTTCTGTCAAGCTAAATCAGTGGATCTCCAAGTACAGACTCAGGGAGCCTGAGGCTCTCCAAGACCATATTCAGGGATTCTCAATAATTTTTTTCAAAGACTTCTTTTTAAGAAAAATGAAAATCAGTACTGGGGAGATGGTGCAATAGGTTAAGAGCACTTGCTCCTTAAGTATGAGAGTCTCTTGGGCCAGACACCACCAAGCTCAACTCTCCAGAACCTACATAAAAAGCTGAGCATGGCCATTCATGTCCGCTATCCCAGTCTGCAGGGAATGGAGAATTGCTGAGACTTTGCTGACTGACAGGAGCTCTGAGTTGGGCAAGAAGCCCATCTCAAGGAAATAGGCAGATATGAGCAATAATTGAAGGACACTTAGTATTCTCCTCTAGCCTCTACATCATAAGCACACAAGATGTGTGCATCTGCACAAACACATGCATACAATACCTCTCTCTCTTCATATATATACACACACATACACATACATACATCCTGCCAAATAAAAATGAAAGAAAGTCAAGCTGGGTGTGGTGGCACACACCTGTAATTTCATCACTTGGGAGGCAGAGGCAAGGGGATCATGAGTTCAAGGCCAGCCTGGAGTATATAATGAGACCTTGTCTAAAAAAAGAAAAAGAAAGAAAAGGATCTTTTAGAGAGAGTGTGTATGGACACACCAGAGCCTCTTGCCATTGCGAAGGAATTCCAGATTCACATGCCGCTTTGTGTATCTAGCTATGGGGAATTGAACCCATGCTGGCAGGCTATGCAAGCAAGCACTTTTAACTGCTGAGCCATTTCCCAGCCCATGTTCTCTTTTCAATATATTCTGGTGATAGCAACAGATCTGATTGCTGCAGGTATGGTTTTGTGCAATTCTGAAATAGAACCAGGTAAATCGTGGTGCTAAGACTTACATTATATGCACATCCAGCTATGCACACAGATGTGGGGACCAGGCATACTGTGTAGCCTTTTGGAGACCTAACAACACAAGGCCCCTTGTGATGTGCTATGCGCAGTAATGGAAGCTCAATTGCTGCTTCGAGAACCAGAACTCGGGCCTACTCAGCTTTTCTAAGATATAAAAGCAGAAATGGCTTATATATAAGCGATTCCTTCATTGCAGCAGGGGTGGTTCATTGATGTTTCAGCTGCCACTACCACCTGCCATGCAGACCTGCAAAGAGGCTGTTTCATGGGGAGAAAAGCATTAGTTTATCTATGAACCTCCAGAGCCATCCAGGGAGATGACCGCTCTCCCACAGTCGGCTGCAGTTTGCTACACTTGCCTCTGGTGACTGCGTATACCTGAGTGGTTCTAAGCTATCAGCATTTCTTTAATTAAAATGTCTCCACCAAATTAACTGATGAGTATCAATGTCTTTAGTGCGAGGGAGAGAGTAAGAAAATAATATAAGTTGGTGTCTTGAGTTTTGCTTCAGATCAATTTTGCACTTGTCAACTGTCTCTCCCCTTGAATTGGCGCTTCAAGGAGAAAACAAAGAGCAATAACAGAAAAGGGTTTCCACTTCCTCCTCAGATGCATTCGGCACTTTAGACTCAATGAACCTCTACAGACCAAAGGGGGCCTTGGGAATGAAGCTCAGTAGTAGATCTCTTACATGTGCAAGGCCTTGGGTTTAATCCCCAGCATCACTAAACAGCACTTTTGTGAAAGGTAAAACAGAATCTGAATACTTCTCTTTTTTGCAAAACTAATTTTCTAAACATTTTATTTATTTGAGAGAGTGACAGAGAGGGAGGGAGGGAGAGAGAGAAAGAGAAAGAGAAAGAGAAAGAGAGAGAGAGAGAAAATAGGCATGCCACTCCAGCCACTGCAAACAAACTCCAGACACATGCACCACCTTGTGCATCAGGCTCTATGTCCTGGGGAATCTAACTCGGGTCCTTCTGTTAAACCATTTCTTCAGCCTTACAAAAATAATTCTGTATAATAATGATACATGTATTTACCCCTTTGTATGCACTAGAGAATTACCAAAAATTGATGATCTGATCCCATACTATTATAATGGAGGTGCACCTTTTCAGGGCATTAGGTTCTAACAGTATACATACACACACACACACACACATATATATATATTATGAAAATACTCAAAATCTGACCACACATCTCTTAACAAGACACTTCCTAGAATCCAATACTTGTCTCATTAAGTTGGACAAATAGCTAAGAATCCCAAAAAGCAGTTAGTACTGTGGGCTAAGACATTCGAAAGTAATGTATGCCATCCAATTCAAGAATTACTTTTAGCACGCCTTTAATCCCAGCACTCAGGAGGCAGAGGTAGGAGGATTGCCATGAGTTCAAGGCCACTCCGAGACTGAATTCCAGGTCAGACTTGACTAGAGACCCTACCTTGAAAAACCAAAAAAAAAAAAAAAAAAAAAAAAAAAGAATTACTTTTAGCACACATGGAAGATGGGAGGTAGAAACTAGGCTCAAGTAAGAACAGAGCAGTTGGACATCTGTAATTCCTCAAGAATAAAACCTTCCTCCTTCTCCCTCTTTCTCAGCCTCTGATGTTTTTAAGGAGGAAGGATGGGGAAGCCAAGGAAATATAGAACAGATGAAGCAAACTTCACAACACTTCATCACAGCTATCTTGGAGGACCTTTACAGTGGTAATATATAGCAGAATCTGTCCAACACTCTGTGTAAGTTCTATTTTCCTGCTTCCATATAAAAGATCATAATACAGGTAAGCCATATATGAGACAGCTCAAGTAACAATTTAAAAAGACAAATGTTTCCATTAAGAAAACATACATCTGTTTCTAAAATTTTTAAATTTACACTCACAAATATAGCATAAAAACTTTGTCAATGAGAAATTCAGTAATAAACATCACGTTCAACAGAAATACTCTTCAAAAGTAAGGGAAAGGATGATAATACAATAGGAGTAAGCAAATGTGAGCATCTGGATTTTAGGTACACCTGATGATTCCAATGCCAACAGTTAACTAAACTATAAGGAAATTATCAACAGTAAATTCCAGTTCATTTATATGTTATTTTCTGTGAGAAATAGAGAGAGAACTTTGGTCTTAAATCTGACCATGTTTGGGTCTTAAGGGCTTCCAAAAATATGTTTATGTCTAAATTACATGGCAATATGAATAGTGAGCATGAGAAAATATTTCATAGAAGCATAGTTTATTGAGAGACTAAAGTGACTCTCTCTAAAACATTGGCACAACCTTTTCTACCATATGTTCTTAGAATTTAAGCTATAAAATAAGAGAAAGGTTTTTAAAAAGCCAGCTGGAATTAAATATCTGACATGATCATATCACAATAACATCTTGTCTAACCTAATCAGTATTCTATATTTATTGCCTGCACAAAACCATAATTACTCATTGATTTCATCAAAATTACTAGTTGACTTGAGCAACTGAATCAGCCAGCCAGCCTGCCTGGCTTTGGGGTAATTAGTCAAATTAACAATCTAAGTGACTAACGAGTTTCTGAATAAGGGGTTAGATTCAACAGCATCCCCACAACCCTAAGATTCAGTTCCAAAGCTCTTGGCTGGTCTTATTTAATTCAGACAATGTTCCTCACAATTTAACTTACTCTGTACACATTGAAGAGCTCTGTCCCCCTTTCAAGGGGGAAAAAAAAAAAGAAAGTGATAACAGAAACCTAAGGACAAAATTCAATGAAATCAGATACTCTTGTTTAAAAAAAAAAAAAAAAAAAACAAGAGGAAGTAGGGGAGGAGAAGGAAGAAAGCTGTTTTTGTTACTGAGTTCAAGAGTTATAGTCAAGGAGAAAGAAACAAAAATGGATTCTTACCAATCAAACTACCTCTCAGAGCCTCAAATTCCATTAACGGCCACAATTTTGTTGATTTGATGCCAAATGCCTCTAACATGTTCTTACTCAAGGAGAGTGTGTTTTCCAAAGAACAAGGAAAGCAATACATTTACAGGCTGGAGAAAATTTTCTCCCATTTACTGGGGTCAGTGAAACATCCATCATGTGGAGACGCAAGCACCTTACAGAATGAAAGATCAGGGGAGCTGCTCAAGAAGGCGATCAAAGAGCCTGTGCCTCTGGGGGAATCAAACAAGGAACTGGCTGAAGAGAGCCCCCCATGATTCTTCTCCCAAATCAAGCTGAAGTGATTATCGGGAGAGCCACAAAGCAGAACATGCTATCCCCCAAAAAATGTGATCAAAAAATAATTAATTCTAGTTTGGCTCCCTCTCGGGAGAAAGAATCTTTTCAAAGTCATTAAATAGAATAACCATATAATGAAAGTTTTAAAAAAGCAAAAATGTTCAAATTAGCTACATGCACTGGACTCAAGTACATGTATAGCACTGCCATGTACTTAGTATAATGAGAACACCCTGGGTAAATGACTGCAGGTAAGAAAGAATGGGTGTGCCAGATCCTCTAGCCACTGCAAATGAACTCCAGGTGCATTGCCACCTTGTGTATCCGGCACTGAGGAATCAAACCTGAGTCCTTAGGCTTTGCAGGCAAGCACCTTAACTGCTGTGTCATCTCTCCTAAAAGAGACTTTTATATCTATTCCTATTACAACAGTTTAAAGAAGTTGTCACTAAAAAAATTAGAAGGGGTAAAATTCAAATTCAAACATGCTCAGTATAATTTTAGCAAAAATAAAAATTCTCAAGTTGCCAATGTCAAAAATGTGAAATTTTGTGCCTACCAAGTGCCAGCCTTGAATCTGCCTGCTCTAGCTATCTTTTAATTTAACTATGTCTCCCTATGGCAACATGAGTTCTGATAGAGTCATTTCACAACAGGTGTTCTGGAGGGTGGGAATCATATCTTTTGTTACTCATTTGTTGATTTAAAAGGCATTTAATCCAAGTGCCCAGTGGGACATGTGACTAAAATGCAGCCTCAGGCCTCAGGGAATAATCACCTTCCTGAAAACAGAGCCATGGCCACCAAGGAGAAGGGCTGCTATTTACTGAGCACATGCTCTGTGACAGACACCACACTGAACTTTCTATCCATCCTAACTACCACCCAGCCTCTCCCATTTCATAGATGAAGAAACCGAAGCTTAGAGTCAGGAAGATGGGGGGGGGGATGGCACGGGAGGGAGCCAGAGTTGTTCTGCAGCTGTGATCAAGAGAGGGCAGCTCAGAATGGCTTCACCAAGAAGTAACTCCTTCCTTCATCAGTTCCACAACTGTGTGAGTACAATGCAAACGTGCAGTGATTCACAAAGCCCATCCCTAATGAAAGATCTCCATTTGGTTGTGTGCTTGTGTGTTGCCACAAGATCAACAGAGCAGTATTGCAGAAGTTGTACTGATCGAAAGAAACTTTCAGGAAGATGAGAAAGTTGAGAATAGGCAAAATTATGACCTGGAGAAGCTACAACCACTAGTTAACTAGTCACTGTAACCATCAAAATACATTCCTCAAGCAGTCTAGATAGTAGAGTTTCAGCAGCTATAGATGTGTTTTTCTGCTTAAGTGAGGTCCAACAATACAAATGAAGTCAAACTGGTACCAATCCCAATAGATGTTAGAAAGATGAACAAAACGGCATAATCTGCCAACAAAAAGAAATAATACTAAACATTAACCATGTAATATATCCCAATTCATCACTTTATTCTTCGAGGACACATATTAACATCTATTAAGATATACATTACCCAAAATGCTAATTTGAAGCACTTTTTCATTTTCCCTTTCATACAGCATATACTGACCAACAGTGGAAGAAATAGTTGTATATATTTTATAGTTTTTTTGTATACAGTTTTAAATTAACAAATTAAAATGTAACTACATGTGCTGTTCTCTAATTGTTCACAAAAAGCATGACCAGGCAATCTTTTCAATAAAAATTCAGATCATTAATTGCATTAATCCTCACAATAAATCCCCAGTGTATCAAATTCTACAATTTAGCTCTCAAAAACTACAATTTAGTTTTATAAAATTTCTCTAGATCAGTCTCATATTCTCCAGGCTGCATAGTCCCAGACTCTTCTTGGGATAATTATAATACAAAGCACACTTCTGTGCATGCAATTTAAGAATCTGTGACTTGCCAGGATTGGACTTTAATACAATAATAAATCATATCATGAATCAGGAAAATTCTGTAAGAAAGACAGTTCTATTTTTGTAGGTTATATGCCAAACTTTCGGACACACACATGCATACATAAGAAAAAGATGATTTAATAGATTATATCTTATATGCCTTAAGACTATATTCATCACACAAAAATCATCCAATGACCTTTCTGCCTTCTCCTACCCATTTTCACTGAATTTCAAAAGTTAATAGCTTTGTAATGGATGCAAAAACAACCCTGTCCCCTCAGAACTGAGATTTATTCTCCCAGCTGTGAAGAGCAATGTTGGCTGTCAGCTCTTTCCAGAAAATTGTCTCCTGAAGGCAGCCCACATCTATTACAAAGTGTGGATGTGACCCCTCCACTCCATTCAGGACAACTCTGAATGGCCATCCTAGCTTTCTGAAAGACGAGTCCAAGCCTTGGATAAGACTTCATGGCTGGCCAACGTTGCCCTCTGCACAGGCCCACATCAGGTTCAGAACACAGGCCCTAGCAAACCAGTGCCTAAAAATACCCACCTCATAGTCTGCCCAGGACAGCATACAACAAGTACCACCACTGTCGGTCACCTAAGAAGCAAACAAAAAAAATTAATAATGAATGTTCCTTTTAAAATGATACAAATCTTTAAACAGGAAGACATCACCACCTCTGCTGCTAGGAAAACGGACAAACGTACCCCTAAGCCACACCTGATTTTAAGAAAGTAGCCTCTCAGTCAGGTGTGGTGGCGCATGCCTTTAATCCCAGCACTCAGGAGGCAGAGGTAAGAGGATTGCCATGAGTTTGAGGCCACCCTGAGACTGCAGAGTGAATTCCAGGTCAGCCTGGGCAAGAGTGAGACCCTACTACAAGAAGAAGAAAGAAGAAAGAAGGAGGAGAAGGAGGAGGAGGAGAAGGAGGAAGAAAGAAGAAGGAAGAAAGAAGGAAGAAGAAGGAGAAGAAGAAGAAGAAGGAAGAAGGAGGAAGAAGGAGGAAGAAGGAAGAAGAAAGAAAGAAAGAAAGGAAGGAAGGAAGGAAGGAAGGAAGGAAGGAAGGAAGGAAGGAAGGAAGGAACAGGCGGAGGAGGCAGAGAGAGGCGGAGAGAGGAGAGAAGAGAAAAGAGAGGGGAGGGGAGGAAGAAAGTGGCTTCTCCTGCCCACCTCCCCCCAACAGATGTGCCAGAACCAAATAATCCCTATCTCCTGTTAAGGAAATTGACTAAACCTCATAGCCCCAGGATGAGGATGAGGAATGAGACCTTCTCCAAGACACTACCTGCGGCCCTGGGTAAAGATGTGACAATCTAACCTCACTTCCTTGAAAGAGTTTTTTCAGGCACTCCAGAGAACCCTAGTAAGAGCCCATAAAACCCAGACCCAGCAAAGGAATGCTCCTCCATCATTCACAATGTAATCACCTGGCGTCACAGGTACTCAACCCCTTCCTCTGAAGTGCCATTCAGCCACCTCCCCTTCCTGAAAGACCAAGGTGTCCCTCTCTTTTGCTCCAGGCCCTGCCAGTCTTTTCCCAGCATTCCAAAGCTTCTTCTCCCTTTGCTTCGAGTCCCGCCAGTCTCTCCTGTGTTTCAAAGCTCCCTTCCTCTTGGCTTGGGATCCCTTCAGGGGGCCAGGGGTCTTTCTTGGTCCTCTATTGTGAACCCCAAACCTGACAGCTTTGATAAGCTCCACCAATGTTTTCCAATATTCCGCCTTTTTATAGTTCCCATTGGTTCCCAAACCAGCAAATATCCCAAGCATATTTCCGTTAGAAAAGTATTTACCCTTGGTGATAGGCTAAGCAATTTGGCTAATTTAAAGATAATAAATACCAACAAGATGAAGAACAAGAGGGTAGCAGCAAGAGTAGGCTAGCTCTGGAAAGGGGGGGGGGGGCGTAGGCTATAAAACTCTAAGGCCTGTCCCAAGTGACACACCTCCTCCATCAAGACCCCACCTCCCAAACTGCCACCAACTGGAGATGGAGTATGACACTTAATCATAAACACATAATGCTATAGGGGAACATTTCACATTGAAACCACCACACTACCTCTATGCTTATACCCAAAGGACTCTATATTTTACCACAAAGGTGCTTGTACATGGATATTCACTGCTGCTCTATTCAAAATAGCTAAGAAACGGAGTCAACTTAGATGTTCATCAACTGATAACTAGATAATGAAAATGTGGTACATATACGCACAGGAGTTTTACTCAGCTGTAAATAAAAATGAAGATGGCTAAAACTGGAAAAAGTTATACTAAGTGTGGTAACCCAGGCCTATAGAGACAAAAATCACATGTTCTCACACATACATGGATCCTAACTTTTAATGTTTGTATGTAAATAAGGGGATGTGTGAGTATTGTTA
The DNA here is from genome assembly GCA_004024765.1 of Zapus hudsonius. Classification (NCBI taxonomy): domain Eukaryota; kingdom Metazoa; phylum Chordata; class Mammalia; order Rodentia; family Dipodidae; genus Zapus; species Zapus hudsonius. The sequence goes on from PVHP010000250.1 coordinate 161,558, forward strand.
GAACTCGAGAAAGCTGCCTCATCTCTCCACCTCCTCCCAAAAGGTCTGCCCAAAATGAGATTATCCCTATCTGCTGTTAAGGAAATTGAGTAAGCCTTGAGGTCCCAGGGTTTGGATAAGAAATCAGATCTCCAGCTCCTCCTGTGGCCCTGGGTGGGAATGTGGCAATCAAAACCTCACTTCCCTGAAGAAGTTTCTGCAGGCACTCCAGAGAACCAAAAGAAGTGCCCATAAAATCCAGATCCAGCAAAGAAGTTCCCCATCACATAGGCTTGAGTCAACTTGAGTCACAGGTGCTCAACTCCTTCGCCCAAAGTGCAGTTCTCCCCCACTTCCTGAAAGCCCTTAAAAATCTCCATCCTCCCCTTACCCAGAAAGCATTCATCTAACAGGAAGCTTACCACACAAGGAGAATTGGCATATATAGATTCCTACATAAGAGCACAGCCTCCAGAGATGTATTTCCCAGGCTCACATCCTGGCCCTGCAGTCTCACCTGTGTGTGACTGTAGAAAAGTTAAACTCTCTGCACCTTGCTGTCCTCATCTATCTATAATGGAGTTGTAATCTGTTCTTTCCTCACATAGTTCTTATGAAGATTAAATAAATACAGATGAGAAAGGGTACACAGTAAGCACAACATAAGTGCAGGCATAAGCATTAGAGGAACATTTAGGCAGCATTGTAGTTCATCCTTTTGGAACTTCTTACTTTGTTTCAGATACATATAAACTCACAGCACACAAATTTCAGAAGACTACCATCTCCAACTTGCAAAGGAACAATCTTGGGCACAGAGAATGAAAAGGCTAAACTCACATCTGATTCCAAGCAAAGGGGACTCCACAGCCATGGCACCATCCTTCCCAGGGCACAGGACTTGTTCTTGAGAAGTACAGGAAGTACCATGGACAGAGGCTAGAAATGTTAGTGAAGGCCAGGCAAGTTAGTTGAGTCTAACTCACTGGGCAATTGAGAGCTCAAAACAAACTCTGAGCAAGAGGTTACAGGATAAAGGAGATGTAAGGAAACTGCCCGACACAGATAAACACATGAGAGAAGGAGAGGGAAGGGGAGAGAAACAGGAAGACAGAAAAAGAATGAGACTACATTATAGACAAAGTGCTGAGGCATTGCTGAGAGAAAGGGCCAAGTGATAGCAAGGAGAAGACACAAGTGGGCAAATCAAAAATACTTTGAAGGGAAAATTAAGAAAAGCTACAAACACTGAATGTTGGGAGCAAAAATAGGAATCGGGTGGACCAGTCACATCTTACAATCCGCTGATGATCGGGCAAGTGTTTCCTTATATTTTGATTTCCATGTTTTGTGCAATTACATATTTTCAAACCTAATCTCAAATGAAAGCATCACATAGCCCAGTGAAGCTGGTAAGCTAAATGGTGGGCTGTGATAAGTGACAGGAGTGAAGGAAAAGAACGAAAGCATGAACACCCATGGAGGAAAGGAGGTGGTTATTAACAAAGCCCACATAAAGGACTGGCGGACAGCTGGCACTGACAAACAGCCCATCTTCTAACATCTCCCAGCACAAACGCCAGTTGATTTACTGTTTTAAAGTTAGCAGCTTAACTTGCCAACAAATATACATGATTGATCTAATTAGAGTACCAAGCTGAGGAAAACAGGGGACCAAAATCCTGGGCACTCCTGGATTACGCCTTTCAGGACAAAGCAAAAGTGCATAAAAACCTACCCTTCAACTTAGACATCTGCACTTGTTAAAAGGGATGAAACCTGCCAGTACCCAGCATGAAGGAGCCTAATGAATATTACTGGAGAGAGATGACACAGACATGAGTCTCAAAAGAATGAGCTCTCGTGGTAGAAAAGAGGAAACATAAAGGACTGTAAAAACGTATGTGCAGTGGCTGAAGTCCAATTACCAGCTAGGGCAGGCAATTTCACGACATTATGCCTGCATTAACTTCCCCACTCTCCACTTCATGCTTTATTAACAGAACTGACGGTGCCCCTCTTTACTTGGGGTTATTAGCAAATACAAGTCTGTGGAGAGTGGCAAACTACTTCATTCAGTCAACAAATATTCTTGAGTATTTACTACTCAGGGGTAATAAAAGGCTCTCTTTCATTACTAATGCAAGGGACGGTCTACAAACTGGTTTGTAATGAGGGGAGGAAGACAGTGGGAAGGAAAGAAGAGTGACGTTACACACCATTTAAGAGCCTGCTGTCACAAAGGTCAGCTGACTCACTGCTCACAAGGGGAGCCTACACATCCAGAGCAAATCTTCTTGTTCAAGGAGGATATAAGTTAACTATGCATCTTTCATGGATTCAGGCTAAAGTCAGTAAAGTTTGAAGAAAATTTCATATAGTTGTTGATAATTGTCTTGCCTGCTCTTCCTGGAGGGAACCTCAGCCAGGGAGCTCCTGGAGCCCTGGGGTGGGAGAGCGGGGAGTCCCCCTGAGCAGCCAGGCACCAAGGCACAGGCATAGCACACAGTGGGTGTGGAGCTGAGGCAACCACACAAGCACCATGGCAACACATTTTATTTACTAAAGTTCCTATTCTCACCACTCACATCATTTCATAAAACCATCTGATCAGGTAGAAGTAATAATGGCTTGTTATCTCAATATAATGGCTATGGAGTATTCTGAAGAATCCTGGAATTTGAAAAACGAACCATCTCATATCACCTAATATGAGGAATTTTTCATGGGAAATAAAAACAAAACACTGATGTTATCATCTTGCTACATGTATAATTATATTTGAGCATTGGAAAATTTAAAAAGACAGAACTATGGCATAAAGTGAAATAGGCAAACAAAATTTCAATAAGAATTTCCTTGAAGTATTTATAGACAGGGCTTTTAGAGCACTGTGTGTTTTCAAGACCTTTTCCCCAGCTTGGCTGTAAATAGTCTTGGTCAACTACTCTGTGGGACAGAGTAACTACAGAAATCCTACTTCAAGTGAATAATATACATACTATATATATTAAATATTATATCATGAAACATAAAGAAGTAAATTTATTTGTTGATGTCGTCACATATACCAAGGAAAGTTCATCAAGCACAGCTCTTGCATAAACCATACTCTTGAAATGTAAAATCTATAAATTTCCTACTTGGGCTATGCGAGTTGAGGGAAAACTCGGTGTGACTCAATCTCAGTGTAGAATCTTTCATGCTTTATTTTTTATTTGACTGTGGTGGTGCTGCTGGCCGAATCCAGAGTTTTGCACATGATAGGCAAACATTCTACCAGGAGTCCCCTTTTACATATTTTATATGTCTTTCCCAATCATTTAAAGTTCTCTCTTCTATTATCCAGTGTGACATTTGCAATATTTTATAGAAACTTGCCTTTATTTCTTCCAGCAAACCCAACTTTATGGAAATAAGCAACTGCCTTTTCAATACTCATTTCATCCCTTTATAGGCCATGCAATAAAAACATGTAATTACCACAACACTGCACACTGTTCAACAATGGGAGAAAATTGGGGCGCTGACAGCTCACTGGAAACATCCATCTAGACAGATCACTCAACAGGGAGTAGACCTAAGGAAGACAAAGTTTTCTTCCAGAGAAAATGGAAAGTACTTGTAATCCAGGGAGCCCGCCAGATAGGTTAAGAGAGCTTCCACTGTACTGTACAAAGAAGGCAGGTGTGTTCTCAACAGGTAGTGTTCACTGTAGAAGGATATCTGCAGTTGAGGTTATTCTTGTTAAGTGGAAAGAGTTAAAACTTGTCTTTTTGCCACACTGCTCAGAGAAGAATACTATGGAGCCCTTCTTTTTGAGAAGAAATGTGTGTAGTACTCTGTATTCAGCCTAAGGTTATCCTCAGTTTAATTTTCAGTATTTACACTGAGAGATAACCCTAACAGCCAGGATAGTGGAAAAATTAGTGGCCCTGAGGAACCTGTTTATAAGAAAACTGACCAAGACAGATTTAGAAATCAAGTCTCTCTCCTGACTCCCCATTTCCACAGACACTACTCTCAACCTTCAAAAGGCCAATACAAATTGGTGGCCAGAATACTGAACCTAGTACACAGAATTATTTATTACTATCATGCTCAAGACCTTAGGGTTTGGTAATCATGCTGTGTGATGGTTAAATTTTGTTGTCAGCTTGATCTGTTTTGTAATCTATAGTAATCCTAGGTGTATCTCTGAGGTTGCTTCTAGGAAAGATTAACTGAAGCAGGAAGTCCTTATTCCAGAGTAAGAGTGAGCCCTTCCCCCCAGAGTGGGTGGCCCTCCCAGAAGGGGACAGGATTAAGGCCCTCCCTCCCTCCCGGCTGCTGGTGAGCACTTTCACTTACACATACATCTATCCTGCTAGGCTATCCTTCCTCAGCATTGGGACTAAGTTTCCTCAGTACTTCCAGCCTGGACTGAAGACCAGCAGCTCTCGAGGATGCCTCCAGGCCTTCAGAGCTGGATTGGGACTGTTGAGGCATCCAGCCACAGGGACAGAGAAGCGACCAGTTCCTTATTCTCAGACCTGCAGACTGCTATTGTGGGACTTCTGTAAACTAATAAATCCCCCTTTTACAATTCATTCTATCAGTTCTGTTCCTCTAGAGGACCCTGACGAATACACCCTGTTTTGTTATCAATCCTACCATCCTCTATGGTCTCCTGACCCTAGTGGGCAGGCCACTGAACCAACTGGATACATAGTTCCACCATAATCTGATTCTGCTCTTAATACTGGCAATACCAGGAGTGTTCTTAAAGAGAACACACTCATCTTAACAGAAGTAGCCACCCCATCCCTAAAGAAAGACCAGAAAGTTCATTTGCCATGGAGAAATGGCATTCCTAATGGGAGTCTTGCTAAAAAGCACATTTATGGAGATCATCTCTTCAGATTTGATTCTGTGGATATAAAAATGGAGAGCCAGAAATCTGAACTTCAACAAGTGCCCTAGGTGATAAGATATCATGTCCTGCTTCAAGTATTTTACATACAATGACTTCATCTCTGGAACAATCCTATGAAGGAAGAACTAGCATTATCCCCATATTACAAATGAAAAAATTCAAAGAGAGATTGAGAATCATGGGCCAGAGAAATGGCTTAGTGGGTAGAGTGCTTGCCACTTGAGAATGAGGGCCTAAGACCAGCAAAGTTTGATTCTCCAGCACCCACATAAAAAGCTGGACATGGCCACTCATGTCTGTAAACCCAGTCCTGTGGGGAGAAAAGACCAGAAAAATCACTGGGGCTCACTGACCAAAAAATGGCAGCTTGGGGTTAAAGAAGAGACTACATTCTCTAGCAAATATGCAGATGAGCAATGAGGGAAAGACACCCAGTCTCTGAACTCCTGTGCATGGAGCATACACATGTGCACATGCCAAACACACATCACAGCATATGCTACACTACAAATACTCTACACCGACACACAAAGAAAGAAAGAAAGAAAGAAAGAAAGAAAGAAAGAAAGAAAGAAAGAAAGAAAGAAAGAAAGAAAGAAAGAAAGAAAGAAAGAAAGAAAGAAAGAAAGAAAGAAAGAAAGAAAGAGAGAGAGAGAGAGAGAAAGAGAGAGAAAGAGGGAGGGAGGGAGAGGGAGAGGAGGAGAGAGGGAGGGAGAGAGGGAGGGAGGAAGGAAAGGAGGAAGGGAGGGATGAATGTCTAGAATACTGAAGAATTCTCAAAACTTATCAATTAAAATTTTCAGTTGGAAAAATGGGGGAAAGTGGTCATTGCACTCATGATGTCATAGTGGTTATCATCACCTTTAGAAGACCTGGATAATACTGGGCTCAGTGACATGCTGTCATGGGTGATGGAGGAGAATAAAAATAACACCAAAGTAAAAGAGGGAATGGTTGGAAAGAAGAAGAGGGTTCAGCAGAGGGGAAGGGGGTAGGAAAAATATGTAAATTCTTAATAAAGTTTTTTTTTAAAAAAAACAAGGCTAAGCAACAATGATAACAGTGGAGATTATAAAGAACTTATTTTTCTTTAAAATAAAAAAGAAAGAAAATGGGTAAATGACATGAACAGATATTTCACTGGAGGCAAATAAGAATGTGAAAAGATGTTTATTATAAGTAGCTAAAAGGGAAATGGAAAATTAACAGTGGCATGGTAATCTACGCTTAATATAAAAAAAATAAAAGCAGTGACCACACTAAATGTAGGTGAAAAAACCGGATCACTAATACATTGCTCATCTGAATGTTAATACATACACTTTGGAAAACATTAGGCAATTTCAGTAAAAACACTAAATATGTAACTATTATATAATATTTTAAATGATCAGTACTTTTTATTTAATCATGAGTACTTTTATCAGAGGGGAAAGGGTTGATGTAGGGTCTCTAGCACAGGCTGACCTGGAATTCACTCTGTGGCCTAGGCTGGCCTCGAACTCATGGCGGTCCTGCTACCTCAGCCTCCCTGAGTGCTGGGATTAAAGGTGTGAACCGCCATACCTGGCTTTAACCATCAATACTCTTCAAGAATTTTTAAAGAAGTCTTCTAGCCCGGCGTGGTGGCACATGCCTTTAATCCCAGAACTTGGGAGGCAGAGGTAGGAGGAGTGCTGTGAGTTCAAGACCAGCCTGAGACTACATAGTGAATTCCAGGTCAGCCTGGGCTAGAGTGAGGCCCTACCTCGAAAAACCAAAAAAAAAAAAAAAGAAAAAAGAAAGAAAGAAAGTCTTCTGACCCAAATATTTGCAAATTGCTGGGATAACTTATTTTGCAGTAACCCAATTGTATCAAATTTTAGTGGTTAAGCACAACAAATGTTTATTTCCCTCTCATGGATCATCAGACAGCTCTGAAGACAACTGGCCTCTAAATGGTGACTCAGTGACCTCCGTGACTCCATTTTGTGGTCCTGTTTGTTCAACACATGGCTGCCTTGATTGCCCTGTTCAAGAGACCTGGAATATAGCCTACCTGCTCTTCAACACTGAGGTGTGTCACTTCCACTCATAGCTGACTCAGCAGAACTGGTCACATGGCTTCAGCCAACTACTAGTGGACTGGGGAATGTGTGAAAGCTTTGAAGTATCTGGACAGCAGCAGATGGCCCCTCTTGTTGCTGGAGCAAAGCATGTGACCAAAAGCAGAGGACGGGAGGAAAGTTTTTATTTTGGTTTACTGTTCCCAGGGAAGCTTCATGATGGCAGGGAAAAGATGGTAGAGCAGAGGCTGGGCATCAATCACCTCCTTACCAACTTTCCTTCTCTTCCCGTCTTTTACTTTATCGCCTCTCCCTTCTTTTCCTCCCTTCTTGTCTCTCTTTCCTTCTTTTTTTTCTTTCTTCCTTTGTTCCTTCTTCCTTCCCTTTCTCCCTCTCTCCCTCCTTCCCTTTCTTCCTTCCTTCCTCCCTTCCTCCTTTTTGACCAATATCAATTAAAAAAATTAGAAGTGGCTGATGAATGAAAGGTTGCTAGAGCCCTTCTGGCAGGGAGGACAGAGGGACAGTGGTTCATGATAAAAAGGCAACAGCGGAGGTCCCCACAGCTTAAAACAATCCAGTATTGTGAGCGTAGTGGTAGATCCACAAAGTTACATAGGTAAAGTGTTACACACACAACAGCTGATCAGGAACGATGGCAAAGATACACTCAGCTGTTCCACAAATATTTATTCAGTTCCTACTGTGCAGGGCACTGTTCTTGCACTGGGAATTACAGCAAGGTCTCTGTGATCATTAGAGTATGCAGCCTGGTGGATTATCTTCCACTCTTTTTCTGTGTATAAATTCACACATACACACCTACACACTCACAGACACATGTATACAAATATATATACTCATGTGAAAGTAATCTAAATTCAATAAAAATATAACCCAAAATATCAATAATGGTTACTTTTGGAATGAGAGACTGTACATGTGTTTTAGTTAATTTTATTAGTCTTGTTTATCTCTATATCATTTCTAGCAAGTGTCACTGAAATGACATTTTTCTAATTAGTAGAAGGAAAAAGGCTGGCTAACAAATAGTGCTTTCTTTTTCCTTTAACAATACATGCCATTTTAATGACATACTTAGCATTAAACACATTCATGTGACCAATCTGCTACTGGCTGGATAGTTTGCTTCTCAGTCTTTCAGGGTCAAAATCCATGTGCAAAGAATATTCTCTTAACTAAACATTGAAGCCATAGCCAGTTAAGAATCTCAGGGTACAAATGCCAGCTCAAAAGGCACGGAGCACCTAAGGCTTTCCATTAAGTGAGCTCCCCTAAAGTTACACCACTGCCCAATAATGAACAATGGAGCTAACTTGCTCTTGGGTTCTCTATAATTTCACTTTTGAAAGGGGAAAAAATTGTTTCTAACAGCAGAACAAAATACAAGAATAATTTGGTTGTCAGTTAAATTGGAAAATTTGCCAATTTTATTTAAATTGCAGTTTTGTAAGATCCACTAAAACCAAAAAAACGCATCTCTGCAGGGCTCTATGTTCAATTCAGTGATCTTCGGTCACTAACCACTGCACAGCCAAGTCTTCAACCTGCAGAGATCAGCTTCCCCACCGAGATCTCCTTGTTTTCACTGTAACCACCTCATACAAGGAACATGGGCACAAATAAGACGGCTTGAGCTTCGGTTGCCTGTTGTGAGGCACTGTGCTGAGATCCCAAACTGCAGTTTACTGTCAGGCACCTACGATAAATGACACACCTTCAGTACAACAAAGTGAGGGCTTCAACAGCAGCCATTTCAAATTCTCTCCACTTCATGGATGAGGTGAGTTTTGAAGAGCTGGGCCTAGAACTCGCCTTCAGACTCTTTCTCCAATGCTATTCTCTCTGTCAGAAAGCTTTCCACGTGTTGACTGGAAACCAGAGATACCCTAATTCTCACAATTACACTTAATCAGAGCAATCTGCAATTTGAGATTCAAGTCTACATGCTCAAAATATACTTGGTTTTTATAGGTATCTGTCTGGTTACATAATAATTCCCTAAAGCAGATATTTTAAGTTGCAAGCTAATGGCTAATGGGTTTATCTCCACCTCAGAAGATGATGAGTGATTGATTGTAAATTCCTCCTCCAATACAGGGCTTCTGATTGCATTAGACAGAGGGCATGAAGACTAATTAAAAACACTCACGCATTCATCACCGCTGATTGTGCATAATCCACCGCTAAAGGGACAAGTGAGGCACCTTCTCCAAGATGACGGAGAAACATGAATTTCCACTCTGTACCCCCGCCAGCGATCTGTCTTGATTTCAGCATAAATGGGCTTTCCCTAATAACCTAAATCACAGAAAGAATGACAGGTAGAAAACCCTAGGCCAAATTTGACTGCTTTATCTGAGAAGGGACTGGCCAGGCTTGGTCATGTGGCACGTGATCAATAAATAATTACAGCGGATTGGTAAACAGGTCTGCAGGCAGACTTGAGGGATTTCTCAAAACTAATTTTTCTGGATGCCTACACAATTGGAAGTCATGGGTTTCAGTAAGATAAGGGAAATACATCCTACATATCACCTCAAATTGGCTCCCTCATAGGTGCTCCACCCCCATAATCTCTCCCCACCCATTCAGAGCAACATTTACGTTATGACAGTCATAGACCAAAATGCCACAGGGGAAGGCACCCCCTACTCTTGTTGGAAAGGACATGTCCATCTGGTCTGTGGAACCTGCACAAAAGAGACAAGAGAAAAAAGAGGGGGGAGGGAGCTTAAAATCCTGACTGGAAGGTACCTGAGTGCTACCTTTCCATCCACATGATGCATAAAGGGTGTGACAGATCAGAAGTTACCTATCTACACTAACAGCAAGAAAAAGTTTTCAAATTAATGGAATTCAAGACAGTAATATAAACCTATAGTGAAATAGGGAAAATTAATAAAAACTTTTAGCTTGAAAAGCCATTCTGGTTTAAGCAATCAAATGACAATGCAAAGAAAATATGTACTCAAACGGCAAAATGGTTATGCAGTTATTTTTTTTACAAACTTTTTGGTTTTTGAAAAATAAGCCATAGCACTGACTCTATGTTTCTTCCACATGAAATTATTACTGAGAAAAAAAAATCACATTTTCTATTTTATAACTTTTTCATACATTCGTGAAACACTCATGTTGTAGTTAACGTTTCTCTCATTGCTATAACAAAGAACCTGAACAAAAGCTGCTTGTGGAGGAATGGTTTTATTTGGTTACAGACTTGAGAGGAGACTCCATCATGGCAGGGAAAACGATGGTATGAGCAGAGGGGTGGACATCACCTCCACCAGAGCACTGCAAACAGCAGCAGGAAGGTGTGCCAAACACAGGCAAGGGGAAGCTGGTTTATAACACCCACAAGGCCACCCTCAACAACACAGCTCCAATGAGGTTCTAATACCCAAACTGCCATCTGCAGGGTATTGATCATTCAGAACACATTCATTTGTCTGTGGGGGACACCTGGATCAAACCATGACAATTCATATTGCTAATACCACCCCCTCCACAAACACACACACACACACACACACACACACACACACACACACATTCTTGCTTTTCTCTCACTCCCCTTTGGACATATCTCATTTTTTTCTTATTTTCATGGTACTAACTTCACCTTTTTATTTACATTATTAATTAGCTCTAGCACCCACAAAATGATCATTGCCATGTGTGGTGGTTCAGTTTTGTTGTCAACTTGACCTTTATGGTAATCTCAGGTGCATCTCTGATGTTGTTCACAGGAAAGCAGCCCTCTCAGTAAAGGGCAGGATGTAAGGAAGCTCAGGGGAGCTAAAAATAAACATCCCTTCCTAGGAGGGCAGTGCAGGAAGGATATTCCAAAGACTTAGGAAGCCAACAAGTCTGGGATAGGGTTGCAAGACCCCACCCTAAGATTACATAAAGGGAAGAAATTTTCTCTCAGCACCCTTGCCTGTTTTGTTGTTTTATATGTGGTGCTAGTGATAGGTTTCTCTTGCTGCGTGGACCTGTGAAAGGGGCCAGCTTCTTTCACCAATATGGAATGTCCCCTGGATCTGTAACATCAATAAACCCTTTCCTTCCATAAACTGTGCCTGGTTGGGAGATTCATCCCAGCAGTGTGTGTAGGTGACTATGACAAATTTGGTACCAGGATCTGGGGAGATTTTGCTGAGATGAATCTGACTGTGTGGATTCTGTTCTTCTGGAATTTGTGTGCTGGAGGAATGGACATGGACTTGATACTTGAAACTGAAGATGCTTTCCAGAATGGTAAGCCAAGTTTTATGACTATTTTGGTGATAATTTGGAAATGCTAAGTATAGAGAGGTTTGCATTTGGATGCTTGGCTTGTGAACTTTCTGAGGGGAAGGAGAGACTACACAGAATATTATTGGAATTACATTACTGAAATAGAGGATGGCTGTGTTTTGTTGCCCATGACCAGAGCGTTTGATCAAGGTTGAATTTAAGAAAAGGACTGATATGTTTGGCTAATGATATGGAGCTGAGAATTTAAGATTTAAGGTTGGAAAAAAACTCAAAGCAAGTTTAACTTACTGGCACAGAGACTAGCTTTAGGTTACTGGAGCTGCTATTGTCAACGCATTAGCAATCCCAAAGAAGATAGCCCAATTGATTTACATTAAAACAATGGAAAGGATGCCTGAGGTGTTTCCACCCGGAAGGACTGAATGACATTCTTTTGAAAGGAAATAGCTGAAAGGAAGGAACCTGCTCTTCAAGTTTTATTTCATCTCTTAATTAACAACATGGCTATGTCCTGCATACCTGGTATTGCTTTTAGAACTATGAGAAATGCATGCTTCATGAAGTGGGTCATGAACTGCACATGGATCCAGGAGCTGTTGCTGAGATGCTGTATATGGAACAGGGCATAAAATCCTTGGTAGGAAAGTAAAGTTGTTGGAAGATGCACTTTGGTGTGTGATGGAGACCTGAAAATGTTTTGGATATACCAGGACTGTGCAAGGGCTACCATGGAGCACTGTTGGCTAAGGGTGGAAGTTTTTCCCAGCTTCTTAGCCAAGCTGGAGGGGCAGAATTGGGAAATCTGGAGACTGTCAGTCACTGGTTGTGATATTGGACTTGAACTGCAGATGTTTGATGTTTGCCTAATGGCTGTTGAGTTAGCATTGGTTCAGTCTCTACTTGTTATGCCTCATAGAAGTTGGAAATGTTTATTCTGTGCTATTACATGTTAAAAGCCTGTAGCTTGTTTTGATTTTATAGAACTCACAGTTAAGGGACCTTGCCTTGTGTTGGGGGGAGATTATGTGTTTGTGGATATATGTGGGATAGTTATGCAGAATTATGATCTTGTTACTGTCTTCATTTGGAACTTAAGTATGATATAAGGAGATATGGTTTGATGTCAAATTGAGAAGGGGTGGTCTTGTGATGTTTTGTTGTAATCTCTTTTTAGTAATCTCAGGTGAGTCTCTGATGCTGTTCACAGGAAGGCAGCCCTCTCAGTAGGGGTCAGGATGTAAAGAAGTTAAGGGAAGCTAGAAATGAACATCCCTTCCTGGGAGGGCAGTGCAGAAAGGAAATTCCAGAGATTCAGGAAGCCAACAAGTCTGAGATAGGGTTGCAAGACCCTGTCCTAAGGCTATATAATGGGGGAGAAAATTTCTCTTGTACCCTTGCCTGTTTTGTTGTTGTTCTGTGTGGTGCTGGTGATGGATTTCTCTCTGCTTGGACCTATGAAAAGGGGTCAGCCTCTTTCACCATTATGGAACTTCCCCTGGATCTGTAACATCAATAAACCCTTTCTTCCCATAAACTGTGCCTGGTTTGGAGATTCATACCAGCAGTGTGTGGCTGACTATGACACCATGTGATGGTTAATTTTTACTGACAATTTAATTAGGTTTGGAATTGTTATAGAAACAAACCTCTGGGTTTGACAATGTAAATATGTCTAGAAAGGCTTAAAGAGAGAAGACCCACCCTGAAGGTGGGTGGCACCATCC